>AWWV01016235.1:0-89541 GCA_001974805.1 Corchorus capsularis
TCAACTCGGTCCAAAGTTTCAAGGAAGTTTTATTCGCCAAGATTGCCATGAACTCTTGAGCATGATTTCGTTGCTACCTAAGGATGAAATTGAGGCTAAGCCCGGTTTCAAAGCTAGGATGATTTATCAATTTCTTTGGGACAAAGCTAACAAGTCGCATGAAGCTGTTTTAAGATCAAAGGAAAGAGCTGAGAAAGAATTTGCATAGTGTTTCCATCCCTATGGAAATCGATTCTCTCAACCAAGGAATTTCAATAGGAGAATTCGACCTCATGTTGCACCTTGGAGTAAGCCTTTTCCTATGCCAAAGATTGATGTGTATCGCACCAAACCCTATAGACATTCTATGCGATGTGCCCCTTTTCCTCAACGGTTTCATGACCCTTTTTATGCTTCTTCATCTAATCAACCAAGAACTGCACCTGTTGCTACTGTTTTTACCTTGGAAGAATTAAAGGATAAACCCTCAATTTCAATTGGACCAAGAGATCCATTGTATGAGGAAGATCAAGGTGAAGATGATATTGTGATAATTGCTTCTGCTACTGAATCAAGTGATGCTTCTAGTGATGAGAATAAGGAAGGAAAAGAGGAGGAGAATCAAGAGAAGGAAAATAAGGAGGAATTTCATCCTTTCCTTGCTCAATTTAAGGACTTAAGTGATCAAGTTGCTAGCTTAAGAGAGGATTTTGATAC
This sequence comes from Corchorus capsularis, assembly GCA_001974805.1. Lineage (NCBI taxonomy): Eukaryota > Viridiplantae > Streptophyta > Magnoliopsida > Malvales > Malvaceae > Corchorus > Corchorus capsularis. Next base: position 697 of record AWWV01016235.1, read on the forward strand.
TATAATTGGGAATTTGGAAAACCTTTTCAATTTATTGGAGAAGGCTATTCCTAAACCAATTTAGGTTTTAAAATTAAGATTTTAATTTAGGATTTTATTTTTTAAGCATCTTAGGTTTAGTTATTTAGTTTATGCTTTATCTTTAATTTTCTTTATTTTATGTCTTTATTTTTCAAGTTTCATTAATAAACTATCTAGTTTTATATGCCTATCACTTTAATTTTTATTGTCTTTTTGTTCGAGTAATTATCTTCATCAAAGCCGCCCAGGTATGTTTCATGAACTTTAACTCTTTATTTTTGGTAAGCTATTTTGCATGCTTTGATTTTATGATTGCTTTTACATTGAGGACAATGTGAATTTTAAGTGTGGGGGGTGAATAATTGTAGGATTATTGTTTGATTATTGAGTCATATGATAGTCTTTTGCATGAGAATCTAGGATAAAAATATGATTGTTTTGAATCGTCTATTTTCTCCAATTTTTGAAAAGATTTTTTCGAAAAAATTGATTTTTATTGAAAATTTTGATGATTTTTCAAACTCTTTGATTTTTCAAGCATATATTGAATGATTGATTTGATTATGATTGATGAATGATTAGAATTTTTAATGATGCTTTATTCTTTGATTGATTTATAGTAAGAAGTTTTGAATTCTTAGAATTAGGTATAATTAGAGTTTGTGATATGATCTTATTATTCAATGCTTTCATGATTATCTATTTCTAGAACTTGTATTGAATTTTGATTGAAGTTACAATTAAGAAAGCATGCTATAAATTTGTCAAGAATAAGTGTGGGGGACTATCTATATAAAGGGAAATTAAAACCGTTTTCATAAAGAAGTGATTTATTGCAAGAGGAGAAGAGATATTTTCTGTTTTTTTTTTAAAAAAACTCCATTGTTGTCACTCTTCTCTTTAAACAAAAGGAGTTAGTAACCCTTGGGAAGAGGATAAGAGGCATGGATCAACAGAAATATTGTCCCTCTAGAGTGCTAGTAGCCTCAAAATAAAAAATAAAGGGAGTTAGTAACCCCTAAGCATAAACACTTCAGAGGTTAGTAACCTCAGTTTTCTAAAACAATTACCCTTGAAAAACTATTATAACCCACATGAATTCTTGATTTGTTTATGACATTGTAATCTTTTGAGTAATGGAGAGAAAGATGTAGTTATAGAAGTGAGGGATGGTAAGTGATTAGAGCTACTTTGATTATGGCTACTTAAGAATGATAATGCTTGCTATTGATTGATCTCTGGATTAAGTATTATTGATGTTCTTTGCTATTTTGATTTCATGATTAAATTGATTCTTTGATATATGAATGAAGTCAAATTGATCTTTTGAAAATTTTGATTTTTGATTAATTTACATTGATTTTGCTAAGGGACTAGCAAAGTTCAAGTGTGGGGGAAATATGATCGAGCTCAAATTATGCATATTTTTTATAGCTATTTTTCTATACTTTTTACTACTTTTATATGCATTTATACCTTATTTTCTAAGTATTTGTGTTTTTAGTCTTTATGAGATGTGAAATTGAGAATTTGCTTATTTTCACTACTTTTGGAGCTATTTTGATTACTTTTTACAGAGATATTAGCAAAGTAATTTTGAGTATAGATTTGGAGATGCAAAGTTCGTGTTTGAAGATTTTTGAAGATAATTTGAAGATTTGAAGATCATTGAAGAATTATTTCAAGGAGCAAGAATTGAAGATTGGAGTTAAAATTGCAAAGGATTGAAGCCAAGCCCAGAAGAAGCCCTGAAGCTAAGGAATTTTGGATTTACTTAGCCCATATAAACCTATAATTGGAGTTAAAATCCCAATTTGTGGGCCCAATATCCAAAAGAATATCCAAATCCCGCATTAATCCCGTAGATTTGCGATATAAGCCCTATTTCAGCGCAGTCTCGGTAGAAAGGCCATAACTTTCTGCTCAGATGTCCGTTTTAAGCCCATGAGTACTCGTTGGAAAGCTAACTCCGAGCTCTACAACTTTCCTTTGAAGTCTGAAGCCCAATTCTGCCGATTTCAAGCCCGAATCTGCCAGTGAAAGTTCTGCAGAAATCCAGAAAATTCCAGAATCCTATTTTGACTTGGATTCTATTCTAGGATGACACCTAATCCTACTTGGAGTCCAAGATAGCCCTAAACCGCCCTACCCTTGTTTCTCCACTATAAATAGCCACCTTAGGTCTAGATTTTAGAAGTAAAAAATTTTATTCTTCATAAGATATATTGTTTAGTTGAAGGTTTGGAGGAGAAAAACCCTAGGAGCCGCCGCCCCTCTCTCTTCCTCCTCTATAGATAAGTTCTTTTCTTCTTATTTGTGGATGATCACTCAATTTATGAGTGAGTAATCTTTTCTTCTCTCCAATGTAGAATTTAATTGATCTCTTGACTTATTCCATGGTGAGATTTTGTGCTTTTATATGAGAATTTATTTGAGTATTTCTTGGATCTCTGTATGAATTCTATGTTGCTTGTTTTGATTGACTGGGTCGACACTTTCATGATAAATTGAGTTAGCATTAGCTAGATTAGGTTGTGAATTAATCACTCCAGCTTAATTTTATGTAGCAATTGGATGTGACTTAATCCTCCATCCAAGAGAGAAAAGAATCAATGGGCGAGAAATTTCTCATTGTGTTTGTTATTAAATTACTTGTTCTTCATGCTTTATTCCTAAGTGATCTCTAAGCCCTAAGAAAGTAATTGATTGCTGAAAGAGTAAAAGGGATAGATTGACTTTAATCGGTAATCTAATCTAATTAAGGTAATTTAGGTTAAGTCCGACAAGCTATTCAAGGTTCTCATAATCTTTAGATATCGATGATCCATGTTATTGTTGTCAAGAGGGATATTAATTCTATGTTGGAGGTTTCTATTTAATTGTTATTTTCGATATTATTCACTGCTTTTGATTAATTGTTTTCTTTAATTTTCTTGATTGCTTTCGTAGTTAATTTACTTAGTTAGATTTAATTTTAATTCTTCTTTAAATTCTCTTTACTAATTTGTTTTGTTTGAGAAAAGGAAGAGCCGTTCTCTCTGTGGGATCGACCCCTACTTGCCCTAGCTAGTTTAGTTAGTAATTGTTGGGATAATTATTTATTTTATGGTCATTGACGACACGATCAATAATGCATGATCACACATGACATGCATCTATCATCCCTAATTCATTTCTAATGCGACTAAAATGCTCATCACATAGTGGCTTAGTAAATATGTCAGCAAGTTGATGCAAGGTATCAACAGATTTAATTTCGATATCACCTCTTTGGACATGGTCTCGAATGAAGTGATGTCTTATCTCGATGTGCTTGGTGCATGAGTGCTGAACAGGGTTCTTGGTGATGTTGATGGCACTGGTGTTATCGCACAATAATGGCACATTGCTTATTTCAACTCCAAAGTCTCTCAATTGTTGCTTGATCCATAGTATTTGAGTACATCAACTTCCTGCAGCTATATACTCTGCCTCGGCAGTTAATAATGCCACTGAGTTCTGCTTTTTACATGACCATGAGACAAGCGTGCTTCCAAGGAATTGACAAGTCCCACTGGTGCTCTTTCGATCAATCTTGCTACCAGCAAAGTCTGCATCAGAGTATCCTACAAGTTCCAAGCCTGTACCTTTTGGATACCACAAGCCAAGACTTGTTGTTCCCAAGAGATACCTAAAAATTCTCTTGATAGCAGAAATGTGAGATTCTTTGGGGCAAGATTGAAATCTTGCACATAGGCATACACTAAAAAGAATATCAGGTCTGCTAGCAGTTAAGTATAGAAGTGATCGAATCATACCTCGGTAGAGCTTCTGGTTCACTTCTTTACCTTTTTTATCTGAGTCCAGTTTAGTCCCACTAGCCATAGGAGTGTTCATTGGCTTGCTTTCATGCATGTTGAATTTCTTCAACATCTCTTTAGTGTATTTGGCCTGATTGATGAAGATACCATCTTTACATTTTTTTTATTTGTAGTCCAAGAAAAAATGTCAGCTCACCCATCATGCTCATCTCAAATTCACCCTGCATTTCCTTAGCAAAATACTCACAGAGACTTTCATTAGTGGCACCAAAAAATTATATCATCAACGTAGATCTGAACAACCAGCAGATCAGTGTCTTTCCTTTTTAGAAACAGTGTAGTGTCGATACTCCCTCTGGTGAAACCTTTTTGAAGTAAGAACTTTGATAGTCTCTCATACCAAGCTCTAGGAGCTTGTTTGAGTCCATACAAAGCCTTGTGCAATCTGAAAACATGGTTTGGATTTTTGAAATCTTCAAAACCAGGAGGTTGTTCTACATACACTTCTTCTTGAATGTTGCCATTCAGGAAAGCACTTTTCACATCCATCTGAAATAATTTAAAGTCCAAATGACAAGCAAAAGCAAGTAAAAGACGAATAGCCTCTAACCTGGCAACAGGAGCAAAAGTTTCATCATAATCAATGCCTTCTTCCTGGTTATAGCCTTTGGCTACCAATCGGGCTTTGTTTCTTAACACTTTACCAGTCTCATCAAACTTATTTCTGAAGACCCATTTAGTGCCAACAGTAGGGTGACCCTTATGTCTTGGCAGTAAAGTCCAGACTTTGCTTCGCTCGAACTGGTTTAGCTCCTCCTGCATTGCTGTCTTCCAATTTTCTTCCTTTTTTGCTTCATCAAATGTTTTTGGTTCCACTTGTGAAATGAATGCTGCAAATTCACAAGTCACTTTAAGGCCACTTCTGGTTCTCAATCCTTCTCTAGGATCACTAATTACTTGATCAATGGGGTGATTCCTGTAGACACCCAATTTTTGCCTATATTCTATTATTTAGATTAAACGGTTTCTAATCAGGGGCGTTTTGGTCATTTGGCAGGTCACTTTTTGGCATTTTGATAAAGTTATAGACTTAATAGGTTTCCTTTTGTTTAGTAGTAGTACCATTTGCATTCAAATTTCAAAAACCCAAAAATGCTTTCCGCCTTAGTTCTATTTTACTAAAATTGCATTTTTGTATTTATATCCTAGGATTCAAATTATTAGTAAATTAATTCTAGCACTTGGCCATATATCTTTAATTTGGTCTATTAGTTGTGAGATTGGATCACTCACGTTAACTACTCTTGGATCGATTTCCTTTCTTGTCTTATGCCTTTTATTTGGGGCATTTTGTTGGGTCTCTTTTCTATTTTTGGACCACTTCCTTTGGACTTGTCTTCACAAATTGGGCCCATTAGTTTCTCCTCTTCCATAAGGTCTATTTTGAGCCCATTTAATTTCTTTTTAGTTCCATGCTCTTTTAATTCCTTTTAATAATAAAAAATCTGAATTCCCTTTGGTTCAAGCCCACTTCATCTCTCACAAACAAAATGCAAAAAGATTTTTTTTACTCATGAGTTTTTGCTTTACAGAAACAAATTACAAAATTACAAAAGAAAAAAGGGGGAAAATACAAAAATGTAAAAATTGCCTTCTTTTGACTTCCTCCTGTTCGATGCCCCTCAGATTCAAAACAACCCCTCACTTTGTTATTTCTCCTGACAGTGCTTGCCTCTTGTCCTTTCTTGTTAGATGACCAAATGAAACACGACTTGTGAGCAACATGCATTTGGTAAAATCACATTCACCATGCTCCTGCATTTCCATCCACAAATGTTCCCATTCCAGCATATCATCCATTCCATGTCACTTCATACAAAGCATTTGCTAAAACAGGACACTCTTTGCATCAATTCAACAGCATATGCACTTGCACTTCAATAACACAGGCCATGGTCATCCATTCATAAAACTCAATTGCATTTGCCTCAATTTGCCTCCAACTCATGACATTTCATATTCAAAACAGCTCTTCGTAGGTTTCATTAGATAGTGTTACATTTCACCATGCATTCAAGTAACTCCATCATTTAGCAAGCATCTGCTCATGCATGTAGAATTAATAGGATACGTAGAAGCAAATGAAATAAAAGTAAGGCATATTAGTACATTTCAAGCACATCCATATCAAAGCATCAGTGTCCAGCATGTTATCAGATTTACAATCACTTTTCACCAATATTTTTCAAGCAAAAATGCATCACTTGCAGCAAATATTTCCATTCCATTAGACCCCTAAACACAGCACTTACACCCAATTTCATCAGTTGTATAGTGGTTTTAATTTAGGCATTTAAACGTGCATCCTAGCATCTAGAATAAAGCATTCCAGCAGCTACGATTCATGCATTTCATTACCATTTTTAGCAAACATGCACACATTAACCCATTCCATTCAATCACAAACAAACAAAACAAAAGGCTTTCGAAAAGAGAGGGACCTCACCAGGGGATTGAAAAACGCATGTGAATCAATTAGGAGACAAACAGCAAGTAAAACAAAAGAGGTAAAGCAGGAGAAGTCACCTGGACTCACCACCTCAGATGCCACATCAGCAGACCCCAAAAGACAAAAATTTGGAAGGGACAAAGAGGGGTGAGCACGATCCCAGTCTGCAAAAAACACCCACCCTGACTCCTTTACACCCTGCCACCAACCGGCACACCCCATTAAGCTCAAACAAAGAAGCGAAAAGACAAAGGAAGGGCAATAAATTCACTACAAATGGGAATAAGGAGAAAAAAACAAAAGGGGATTTGAAGAGCACCCGAAAGGAGAGGAGGGGGTTTTTGGTCATTTTAGAAATTGATTATTAGGATACATATACATCAACAGAGAGTTCATCATGGAGAAAAAAAAAGGGGGGGTCGGTTTCAAATAAAAAAAACAGAAAACGGAAACAAAAAAAGAAAATTTTAGATTAGGTTTCAGTAAGAAGGCCTACCTTGGTTGAACCTTGAAGGTTTGCGTACTTTGTTTGAGTCAGGGTATTGCCGCCGGGATTTTGAGTTTTAAGGTTCGGGCTCGAAAGATTTTGGGGTTAGGGAGCCTAGATTCACTTTTGGTTCGGTGGATAGGTAGATATAGTGGGGAAACTCGACATAGTTTGAGATCCAGAGCATCCGACGGTGGGTTTGGTCAGATCTGAGGCGGGATTTAGCTTCGGATTCGGCTTGCTTGAGGGCTTTAGAGGCTTCCTCTAGTGAAACCGACACCGACGCAGGGATCAAAAGACCGAGGCGAGTGTTTCTGTAAAGTTTGATGGCCATCGGAGACCGGTCGGAGCTCCGGCGTGGCGGCTCACGGCGGTTTCCCGGGCAGTGACAATTTCCGGCGGTTGAGTTTGGGCAGCTAGGGTTTCTATGGGGAAGAAAGCTTTGGGGAAGAAGAAGAAAGAGAGGCTTTTATAGCCCGTACACTTGGACCCCAAAACGGCGCAGTTTCACATATGGTCAAAGAAATTTTCCAATTTCAGGTAGTATTTCTTTCTTCGTTTCAATTAGGTCCCTAATTTCATTCTATTCAGTCCTGTGGGTTAATTTTTTATGCAATCAAGTCCGGATAGTTTAATCTTCATTTAATTTAGTCCCTGTCAGAATTAAATTCAGGTCATTTTCAATATATGGATCTAATTTAATTTTAATTCATTTCTAAATGAGTTTAATTTGCAAAATTAGATTAATTTAGATTTAAATTTAGAAAATTAACTGCATACATTTATATTTGTCATATCACGTTATCTCATATGCTTAGATGTATTAATCATAGTCTTGGGTAACAGTGCTCGGGCACAATCTCCCAAAGATCCCTTTAGACTAGTCTTCTTTGTGAATACCTCCATAATGCGTGGAAAGGGTTCGCGGAGTCGAATCCGGGTAGACTTCGATTACTGCATAAAACAAAACCAATTTTATCATGCATTTATACGGTCATTCATGCGACGAAATAAATAAGGTTGGTAAAAGCCGTTTTTAACTATGACAGGTGTACCTTGGGCAATTGTGCTCGGGCACGACCTCCCATGGCCCACTTCGAGATCAAATACTTTTGCGGATACCCCCATACTGCGTGGGAAGGGTCCTCGGGAGTTATTCGAGTAAACGACCCCTTTACCAATCAGTTAAAAAAGACCAGATCATGCATCATTTGCATAAAGTAAAAAATTAAAATTCAAAAATAGAAGAGTTTGTTCCTAAATAAATGAAGATTAAAAAAATTCAAAAACAAAAGGTTGATTCTCTTAATTTTCAGTTTTTACCTACTTTTTCCTAAAGCGCCCTTCCCAGACGGAAGCCATTCATTTTTACTTGCTATTTCCCAAAGCGCCCTTCCCAGACGGAAGCCATTTATTCTTACTTGCTATTTCCCAAAGCGCCCTTCCCAGACGGAAGCCATTTATTTTCGCTTGCTATTTCCCAAAACACCCTTCCCAGACGGAACCATTCATTTTTACTTGCTATCTCCCAAAACGCCCTTCCCGGACGCAAGCCGTTTATCTTTACTTGCTATTTCCCAAAGCGCCCTTCCCAGACGGAAGCCATTTGCTTTTGCTTGCTATTTCCCAAAACGCCCTTCCCAGACGGAAGCCATTTATTTTTTCCTGCCATTTCCTAAAATGCCTTTTCCGGACAAAAGGCAAGTTCATTTTTGTTTCCTTCAATTGTACAAGTCCAAAATTCATTTTTTATTATTGGTTTTCAAAGAGTAATAAAACGGTTCAATTACCCTCAAACACAAGAAAAGGCAAAAAAATATGAGATTAAAGTCGAAAGCAATATTTTATTTCAGACCCATATTAGATTTTGCTTAGATTAGAGGTACTGTCACTTGACGGACGTTTGAGGGTGCTAATCCTTCCCCAAACGTAATCGACTCCCGGACTTAGATTCAGGTAACAAGACCAGACCAATAGGTTTAGTGGTTCCCTCGCCAAGCCCTGGTCCTCATTAAGCTAGCTAGCTCAATCAGGGGACTAATCACACCTATAATTTGATTAGTGGCGACTCCCTTCTCTCAAGTCGTTAGCGGTAGGGTTCGGACCCCGGGCCCGCACGTTGCAACAATTCCTTATATACTTCCAAGCTCTTGGAAGATCATTATGTTGTTCTTCTACTCTCTGTAAACTTTCAATAGGAGGATCCTCTTGACTTTCCTTTTCCTCTGGAACAGAATTAGTGTCACCAATTTGCACTTATTTTATGCTCGCACTAATTTCACCTGCATCATCATCATCAACAACTACCTTTCTCGGTGTAGCATTAGTCTCATCAAAAACAACATGTATTGATTCTTCTACAACTAGAGAAGATTTGTTAAATACCCTGTAAGCTTTAGAATTTAGGGCATAGCCAAGAAAAATGGCTTCATCACTTTTGGCATCGAACTTCCCAATGGTGTGTTTTCCATTATTCAAAACAAAACACTTGCAGCCAAAGCTTTTAAAATGAGAAATATTTGGTTTTCTCCCTTTATAAAGCTCATAAGGAGTTTTTTAAAGCATAGGTCTGATGGAGACCCGATTTAAAATATAAGCTGCATTTTGAGTGGCTTCAGCCCAAAAATACTTTGGTAAATTGTTTTCACAAATCATAGTTCTAGCCATGTCTTTTAGTGTTCTATTTTTCCTTTCCACCACACTGTTCTGTTGTGGTGTTCTAGGAGCAGAAAAATTGTGAGAAAAACCATTTTCATTACAAAAACTTTCAAAATCATAGCCTATGAACTCACCACCATGGTCACTTCTAATACCACTGATGTTAAAGCCTTTTTCATTCTGAACAAGTTTACAGTGTTTAGCAAAATCTTCTAAAGCATCATCCTTATGACTGAGAAAGTAAACCCATGTATATCTAGAGTAATCATCAACAATCACAAAGCCATAGGACTTACCTCCCATACTGATGACATCAATTGGACCGAATAGATCAATATGCACAAGCTCAAGTGGTCTTGAAGTTGAGACAACGTTCTTTAACTTGAAAGAGCTTCTGACTTGCTTTCCAAACTAACATGCCTCACATATTCTGTTAGTATGAAATTTCAGTTTGGGCAGACCAGTGACTAGGTCTCTTTCCACCAACTTCGAGATGGTGTTCATGCTAGCATGGCCAAATCTTTTATGCCATAACCAACTATCAGAAGCATCGTTAGCCATCAAACATATATCATCTTCCAAGGATAAATCATTGAGAAAGATAACATATACATTACTGTCCCTCTTACTAACAAATCTGAACTTATTAGTATAGATGTCAAAGACTCGGCATACGTGAGAGTCAAAACATACTCTATGTCCCTTGTTACAAAGCTGACTAATGCTTAGCAGATTGTGTTTTAGTCCCATTAAAAACAGGACATGAGTGATCTGAGCAGAACCTTTTCAAATTGTCCCAATTCCTTGAATCTTCCCTTTTGAGTTGTCTCCAAAAGTTACATTTCCTCCACTTTTCATTTTAAGCTCTTGAAACATCTTTCTTTCTCCTATCATGTGTCTAGAACAGCCACTGTCCAGGTACCAGGGCTGTTTTTCCTTCGATTGAGCTTTCAAACAGTAGTCTTGTAGCTCTTGCTCAACCTGCATACACAAGGTTTCAAATTGCTGTTTTAGGTACCCATACTTTGATGGGTCCTTGGGGGTTAGCAATAACATATGTACTTTTAGGCACCCAAACTAATTTAGTTCGGGAAGAGTACCTATCCTTTTGATAGCATTCAGAGGATTGGTGACCTCTTCTACCACAGGTATAGCAGTTCATAATTCTAGGACTAGAATATCTCCTGTTATGACTTTTATTAGTCTGAGCAATTTTCACATTATTATTAGTGACAGCAATTTTCTCCTTTTTCAATTCCTCGATTTCCTTTAGTAGTCTCTCATTTTCAGTTTTAGCATGTTTCAAATCAGCATTTAAAGTGTCAATTTTATTCAGCATGCTATCATAATCCTCTTTAACAGATTCTAAACTCAGTATTGATTCTTAGTATTTCTTCCTCAAACTTTTAAACATTTTGACAAGTTGAACATATTCATCCATTAATTCTTCAACAGTTAATTCAGAAGGTTCAGAGTCTACTTTAGGATTTTCTTCATCTGCCATGAGGCATAGGTTGGCCTTTGCTCCTTGTTCAGTGTCACTGATGTCTGAATTTGAATCATCACTGTCTGACCAAGTAGCATCAACCATTGCTTTCCTTTTCCTTTTATCCTTCATTGGTGCTTCCTTCCTGTTATGTGGACAGTCACTTTTGATGTGACCAGATTTCCCACAGTTGAAGCAGGTGAGTTGCACTTCTTCATTTCTGAATCTGTCATTTCTGTATCTGTCTCGTCCATGGTTTTTCTTGTTTCTGAAATTTTTTCTTCCATGGTCAGCCTTTCTATTTCTTCCTCTAAAGTAGAGACTTTGAGAGCAAGGCATTTTTTCTTCTCATTCTGCTCTTGTCTAGTTCTTCATCATGCTTTAGTTCTCTTTCATAAGTAAGCAGTGAGCCAACTATGTCATCCAGCGCTGTAGTGCTCAAGTTTCTACATTCCCAGATTGCTAGAGTTTTTGGCTTCCATGATTTTGGAAGTACTCTAAGTAATTTTCTCACTAGTTCATCTTCTGGAAAGGACTTTCCCAACTGTTTCAGCTGGTTAATGATGGCAACAAATCTGTCATACATTGGAATCCATTCTGAAAGATTCACAATCCAGTGTGAGCAGATTGATTGGATGTTCCTTCATGTGTGACTTGAAACTTGTCCCAAATCTCTTTTGCTGTTTCACATGTGGAGACTCTATTGTACTCAGAAACATTGAGAGCACAATGTAGAGTGTTGATGGCCTTGTAATTTATTTGATATTTTCTGATATCATCAGCAGACCATTTACTCCTTTCTTTATCAACGAGCTTCTTCTCTGCATCTTTTTCTTGGGGAGTAAAAGGACAATTCATGGTCACTTCCCACATTTCTAGATCATGAGCTCGCATGTAGACAGACATTCTGTTCTTCCAACATTGGTAATTAGTCTCATCAAACAGAGGAGGTCTGTGAGTGGACTGTCCCTCTACGATTGTGTTTGCAACATTTGATGATGATGATTGTCCAGTAGCCATAGTGGATCTCTCTTGAGGATGTTAGTCCTGTTGATCAAGAGATAGGCTCTGATACCAATTGTTCGTCTCGTATGAGTTGCTAGAGGGGGGATGAATAGCAGACTTTTAAAACTTTGAAGAACTTACTAACTCTTCTACAAAACAGAAAGTTAGTGCGACCAATATATATGACAAAATTAGTGGGAATAAAAGAAAGCATAACAATATTGCGACTAATTCAGATATGCAGAACAGATAAAGGAACAAGTGCAATATGGAAACAGATAAATAGCAGAGAGGTTAAGGAATAGACGATGGTATGCAATGAAAGCTTTAATGCAGAGTAACTAAAAGGGATTAGAGATATCTTATCAGTGCACAGCAATTTATAGAGGTTCGGTCCTCCTGACTTACGTCCTCTACCTTGGTTCCCAACCAAGGATTTCAACCAATCCACTAATCCGATGTACTTACGGGGCTACACCAAGCCGTTACAGCAACCAAGCTTTCCCCAAGCTTGACAACACAAAGCTTTCCCCAAGCTCAAACAAGTGCTCCCCGCACTGATAAAAAACCTAAGCTTTCCCCAAGCTTAGAACAAGTGCTCCCTGCACTGTTTACAATCAAGGATATAGTTTGAAGAGTGTGTAGAGTGATCCTATATGATCTAGTCACACTGAGTAGGTTCTAAGTTAAGTTCAGGCAAGATTTACAATGAATAGAGTTTATAGTGATCTTGCAAAAACCAAGCAGTATTAAAAAGTTGAATGTGGCGCTTCTTGGTTGATTATCATTCTCTCTTTCCCATCCTCTTGAGTCCTTATATAATTAAATCTGCCTCCAACGGTCTTTTCCACATTAAAAGCAAATCCCTCAATTCTGTCAAATTGTTTCCTTAAATATTTAGATTTTCCTCCAACGATCATATTCTTCATCAATTCCAAATCCTTCAAATCTGTCAAATTATGGCGTTGAAAGTTCTATTTGAATTATAACCGTTGTAGTTGACTTTATCTATCGTTTGATAAGATCTGACTTGCTGTTGATGTCTGGTAGTCCCATTAAAGTGATGCTCCTTATTATTGGCACTAATCCTTGCTTCTGGTATTAGTCCCACTAAATTCACCTTCCACATTGTTGGCACTAATACTTCATTCTGCTGAATACCTTATCTACAGTAACTTGTAGCTTCTGCTTCCGCCTTGATGTACTGAGCTAAGTCTTCATTAATCCTTCTTGACTTAAGCTTTCCATAAGGCTTTAATCATAGTATGCTTCCTCTGTGCTAATGAGCTTCATGTGAATTGGTTTGGCCATAACCGTACATTAACTATACTGCTCAATTAAACACTTGACACTAGATAGCTTGATTAGTCACCCTAAATAGAATGTTTTGTTATCATCAAAAACACATGGAGTCACCATTAATTTTAAATTGTATTGATAATCTCTCAAAATTTCCTTCTTGATAGAATTAATTGCAATAGGGATTAATTTTTCTCCGTGGGTTCGACACCTGGATTATTCTAGGTTTTATTACTTCAACTGACTCTATGCGCTTGCATATTTGGTACATCAAGTTTTTGGTGCTGTTACCGGGGAACACTTTAATTTCTATTTTTAATTTGTTCTATCATTTGTTTTTATTTCGTTTAATCTTCTCTTTTCTTGACTCCGTGTTGTGTATGACAAGAGCAACCACTAATTTTCAAGCTCTTATTCCGTACAACCCTGAAATTGAGAAATTCTGTAAATTCAACAGAGCACAAACAAGACTTGAAAAGGAAAAGCAAAAGAAATCATGGGTGATCAAGTTGTTGACACCAAACATGTGGAAGAATATCCTTTCCGAATATTACCAATGCTCAGACTAGCATAGCCAGGCCCACCATTCAAGCTCAGAATTTTGAGATCATGCCAGGTCTCATCATAATGGTCTAACAAGATCATTTTGATGGCAGACCTTCTGAAGATCCTTTGCTTCCTATTACAAATTTCCAAAAAATTTGTGATACAGTAAAGTTCATAATGTTTTTGATGAAGCAATTCGTTTACGTTTGTTTCCTTTTTCTATTAGGGACAAGGCAAAAGCTTGGTTGAATTCGTTTCCTCCAAGCCACTTCAAAACCTGGAATGAGCTTACCACAACCTTTCTGATAAAATATTTCCCACTTAAGAGAAGCAATAAGCTGAGAACTGACATCACTAGTTTCAAGCAACGTAACAACGAAACGCTTCATGATGCCTGGGAAAGATTCACGGATCTGCAACGAAAATGTCCACACAATGGAGTTCCAGATTGATTATTGGTACAAACTTTTTATAATAGTCTTTTATCTCAATGTAAATCCAATTGAGGAAACCTGTGGCTGAAGCACTAGAATTGATGGAAACTATGGCATCCAATAATGAAGAATTTTGTGGGGAAAGGGATGTGTTTAAGAGAGGTTTGCATTCAGTTGATAGTTTTACTATGCTTAATGCTAAACTTGATTCTATTTGTACCTTGTTGAACAAAGCTAATAGTAATGCTATCTCCAACCCCTCTAATCCTCATGTGAGTTTTGATTGGTGTTGAGAATATCATGATAGTTCTCAGTGTCCATAGTTAGAACAGGCTCAATTCGTTGCTAATACTGGAAGGCAGCAAAATAATCCTTACTCCAACACTTACAATCCAAGGATGAGGAATCACCCTAATTCTTCTTGGGGGGGGGGGGGGGGGGGTCAAGGTGCTTTTCTAGTAGACCTATGGGTCAACCTCACCAGCAGCCCAGACAACAATTTCAACAACCTCTGCAACAACAACAATTACAACCTCCACGACTACCTCAATCATCAGCATTTGAGAAAAGACTTGACAAAATAGAGGAGTTAGTCATGCAAATGGCTCAATCAAATCAAACTGCCATACAAAACCTTGAGGTAATGGTCAATTCCCTAGCAATACTGAGGTGAATCCTAAGGAAACAGTCATGTCCATTACACTCTGAAGTGGTAAGGTGGTCGAGCCTGTTAATGAAGAAAAGAAAAATGTGGAAAAGATAACCCCACCTGAAGTCACACCTCCTCCTCCTTATCCACAAAGATTGAAGCATAATAAGTTGGAAAAACAGTTTGACAAGTTCTTGAATATCTTCAAAGAACTTCGAATGAAGATCCCACTTATTGAGGTTTTGGCACAAGCTCCTTCTTATGTTAAATTCCTTAAGCAGATTTTATCCAAAAATACGAAGCTTGAAGAGTTTGAAACCATTGCACTTTCTGAGGAGTGTAGTGCCTTTATTCAAAATAAGCTTCCACCAAAGCTTAAAGACCCAGGGAGTTTTTCTATCCTTTGCACTATTGGTTCTTATGAAATTAATAAAGCTTTATTTGATTTAGGTGCAAGTATCTCACTTATGCCATTGTCTCTTGTTAGGAAGCTTGGATTAGAGATGAAGGACACTAACATTACCTTGCAATTAGCAGATAGAAGCATCAGGTACCCTGAAGGCATTATTGAGAATGTTATGTTAAAGTAGGTAAATTCTATATCCCTGTGGATTTTATTATGTTTGATATGGAGAAATGCGTAAAACTTCTTGTGATTTTGGGTAGACCTTTCTTGCGCACTGCTAGAACTCGTATTAATCTTGAAAAAGGTACCATAACATATAAGGTGTTGAATGAGGAAATTACTTTTAGTATTTTTAATGATTCACAATATCCAATTTATGGAAGTTGTTCTTGTTGTTGCATTGATTCTAGTGACAATTTAGTTACTAATGATTTTGAGAAAACTTCTAGTTTGGATTCTTGTGTTAAGGTACTCACAAGTGCAGGCCCAGATGAACCTATTGGAGAGGGAGATAAGAAAAGTGTTTCACCACTTGAATGAATAAATGAACTCTAGTTGGTTAAGGATGTTGTTTTAGTCGACTAATGTTTTATTAAAATGTTTAATGCTTGTTTTTGCTATGTTTTGATTATGTTGCTGCAATTGCATGATTGTTTAACCACCCATATGTATGCACCATTTCAATATTTGCTTTTCATTCATTGATTTGAGCATTCATTCGAAACACACATTGAGGACAATGTGTAACTTAAGTGTGGGGAGGGGTAATCTATTAGTTTTAGATGATAGAGTCAAGACATGGAGATCATTTTTCGAACTGCTTTGGATTAGTATTTGCATGAATGAAGAGCTTCTTCAATGTTTTCAATAGTTATTTTGAGTTTGTACAGATGGACAATTGATGAGAAACTTTTTCCAAAAGATTCTGAGTAAAGGCTTTTCTCTTTCAAAATTTAGCAAGTGATAAGTGATTTTTAGTGTGAAAAATGGATTTTCAAGTGATTTTATTCCTTGATCTTGTACCCCATTCTATATGAGTCAAAAGAAAGCAAACAAAGACACCTTTGAGCTTCATCTTTGAACCCTATTCTTAATCATAAATTCCATTATTTCTTGATAAAGTGATTCAAAAGAGTAAGTGTGAGGGGGATGTATATTGAGATATATAGAGGAAAAGAGATACTTCTAATCTTACCATAGTTGTCACTCTGAAAAATGAAGTAATAACAAGGAAAAAAAATAGGATAAGAGGCATGGTATAGAAGTGAGGAAGTATTGTCTCTCTTAAAAAAAAAGCACCAAAAACAACAGCGTGCAAACAAGTTCAAAAGTGCCAAACAATTATGCAAATTAAATTTAAAGGAACTAGTGGATGATGTGTTACGAAAGTAAAGAACTCATTGATGGGCTAGTAGCCCCCAAACAATTCTTTAAGACTTGTTTTCACCCATGAGCCTATTTATTATCTTGGGTGGTTATTATTTTGTCTCATTGATAGGATGGAAGTACAAGTTTTGGTTGAGTATGCACTTGATGTTCATTGGTCTATGATGATGGAATGCTTATTTACTTGTTGCTTCTAGATTGAGATTTGAAAAGTGCTTAGACATTGATTGGGAAACTCTTTTGAACTGTTTAGAAGATATTGATACTTGCTTGAATGACTTTGAACATATTGTTTTTGCTACCTTTTTGAGTGTAAATCTCTATCAAAACACTAGAAACATCTCTCTAATGTCTATATCCTAAATGTTTGTGGGTGTCGTTCTAGTTAAGTAAACCTTCAGGAGACTATAACTCCTCCTTTATTGTCTTCGATTAAAGGTGTAAAGGCTTGCATCAGGTGCTTGCCGCCTTACACCTACGAAAGTGGAATCAATATCATGTTTCAGGGTTTAGTCTTAGTTTAATTTGCTAACGGACTAGCAAGAACTAAGTGTGGGGGAATTTGATAAGTGCATAATTTACATAGTTATTGGTGTTAATTTTGGTGATTATCTCAATTTTGATTATTCGGTGTTTAATTTCCTTTGGTTTTGGTTCTTAGGCTTAATTGGAGACTTTGAGAAGAAAAGGGACCAAATTGAAGGAAAATAGGAAATTGGATGCACAAATTAAGAGATTTGCCAAATAAAAGTGAAGAAAAAGTTGCGTGAAGAGTTTCCCGGTTAAGCCGCGCGCGGGCCAACCATTGTCAACGTGCGGGCAAGCCAATTTTGAGACGCGGAAAAGGCCTGAAAGTGAGACAAGCCGCGCGCGGGCAGACCTTGTCCAGGCGTGGGCGAGCACCGATAGACCCGATTTTGACTAGTTTTTCTCCTATTTTTTATGGGGTTTCACCTATTTTCAACTAATAATTATTTTTTACGAATTTTAGACCAATTAAAGTCAGATTCCACTTATTTATGGTCCCATTAGGATTTATTAATTTTTTGTAATCTTTATTCTATTTTTCCAATTTCTTTTAGATTTAGAATTTTAACCAATAAAGGGAGGCTTTGTACTTATTATAACACACAATTTTGACACAATTCTCTTCTACTTTCTTGAACACAACATTAGGGAGTTTTTCTTCCGCTCTCATGTTCTTTCTTCATTTTATTTTTATAATAGTTTATGTTTTTATTTTCATAAGCATGAGTAGCGAAATCCCTAACTAGGGTTTTGGGTGTAGCCAATTGGGGATTAATATTCGATTTTATGTTTTAAATTGATCTTTTCAAGTTGGATTTGCTTTTCTTGTTCTTCATACAAATTATATGCCTGGCCATCATATAGTTTATCTTAGGGATTGTGTCATGTACTGACGGGTGAAGTAGAATCTATGCACTAGGCCAACAAACAGGTTAGACTGGATCAGACATGAATATTAGGCTAATTTAATAGATTACTAATTACTTGTTCTTAATGAATCTAGTTAATTAGGTTTACATCGACAGATAGTAAATTTTATTAATTAGGTATTCCTATGGAGACTTGACGGAGCGCATAGGTTATTTAGAGTAATTCTATTTCAACTTTGCATCAATTCAATTCATAGGTTAATTATTGATTTCCCAATTAGGTGAAACATGAAGCCCTAAGCCTTTTAGTTATTGTCTTCACAATCTTATTTAATTCTCTGATTTTATAATTTCATTGTTTTCAATTTCAAATTGTCTTGATAATCTCTCAAAATTTCCTTCTTGATAGAGTTAATTGCAATAGGGATTAATTATTCTTTGTGGGTTTGACACCTGGATTACTCTAGGTTTTATTACTTCAACTGACACTGCGCACTTGCAGATTTGGTACATCAACTATCTGTTAAGTAACTTATAGGTAGGTAGTCCTTCAAAAAATCAGTATAGAGATTCAGTATAGTGACTTACAGGAGTTCAGTTCATTAGCATTAGACATGGATGTACCATGACCATCAGACATCAATATATATATATAGAGAAAATGAAATATACTTGAGATTTGACTTTGAGAAATATAAAAGCTTAAAGCCCCATCAGTATATAAAAGCCCTAATCTTCAATAGAATATACACCAAATTAATTACTTAAGAATTGACCCAGTGACCAATATCATTTTTCAATCCGAAAATTAACAAATTTAAGAAATCTCAAGAACGGTTACCTTCATTTTCATGGTTGTCGGCCTCGGGGTTGTCCATTTCGCCGGGATACCCACCAAAGCTAAAGGGATTTGCGGTATAAGTCACAAGAAGAGAGAAATTTGGAGGAAATCAAGATAAAAATTAGAAATTCTGAAGAATTTCGAAGGATTGGGGATTGGGGATTGGGGATTTTCGATTAGGGTTAGGTTTCAACTAAAATCTAAAGGGTAAAGAGGCCGGAGTCACCACCAATCAAATCTACCATCTTTGACTAGTTTTGATCCACTGACTACACCGTGAGTTCCGACCTCTGACTGTCTGTCGGGAGACTCGCTGGCGTTAATTGGCGGTGAGAAGTAGAGAGGGGAAGACGATAGGCTTTCAGAGTGAAAGAGGAAGAGGAGGAGCATCAAGAGAGAAGTGAGAGAAAAAATCTGATGAAATTGAAATGAATTAATGAAATTATGAAACCTTATTTTTTTTTGTTTTTAGTTTATATATTTTCGGTATAAAAATATAATATTTTAAATTTTATTTATTTATATATAATATATTTAATATTTTTATATAAAAATATATTGTCGGGTTCTCGGTCGGTTTCGGGTCTCCATATTTGGACCCGACCGCCGACCGAGACCCCGACACTTAAGTCGGATTTCACGGAGCAACCTGACAGGACCGAAAGCACCAACCCATTTGACCCAAAACCGAAAAAAGGTGGTCAATTTTTTCGGTTAGGGTCGGTTTTGGACACCCCTAGCTGCAAGCATGAACTCTTATAGATTATGTCTTTAACATGTCTGTTTGAACTATATGATCTATATAATATGTTAAAGCCTGATGTTATTGATTGATTGCATCAAAATGAGAAGATTTGTGCATTTATTTTTCACATGTGCTCAGTAATCCACAAGGACTTACTAAAGCATGGGTACTTAGAAGCCAAAAGAAGAAATTTGTGGTTGTAGGTTAAGAGTAATATCATGTAAAAAGATTTGAAGACTCAACCAAGTAAGGAAGCAATATGATTACCTAAAAAGGAGACTGCTCAAAGCACATGATGAAGGACTCTTCCAACAACTTGATAAGAAATGAAGAAAGAGTAAGCTCTTGGTGACAACTCCAAAGGAGATATTCAAGGAATTGACACTGGTGGTAACATTTTTTATTTCTTAATTAAGTTTGATATATTTTGAGCATTATGTATATACTATTTGTTCAAATGTTTTGACATTATATATTCTTTGATTCTCATGTATACCTTATTGTTGGCACTAACATGAACAAACTCATATTAAATGGCAAATTGTTTGAAAATTCTTATATTTTTTTTCTTAATGATCTTGTTTTGAAAATTGAAACCTTTTTGTGTGGCCAATGATATATGTGGTATTTGGTTGTGGTAAAAGAGACCAGTATATGCATGCTTGAAGTATATTTTAAAATCTTTGGAAAATGAAGTCATTAGTCTATCAAAGCATCATTTTAGAAAAATGACATCTTGCTCTGCATGTTTGTTTGCAAACAAGTTTGAAATTCTTTTTGTTTGAATAATAGTCTCTGATGCGCCCAACGCTTATCATGGAGGGAATGATGCACCAAGGACTTATCATGGACTTGCAGATGACAATGGAGAGCAAGGAAAGGATGTGCATGTGCTGCATGGAGGCATGGAGATGAATGGAGACCATGGAGATAACGATGGACTTGTTTCAAGACCAAAGAAGGTGCCAATTGATCCATTATGCTTGCCTAATGGTCCAATGACAAGATCAAGAACTAAGAAGTTCAAGGATGCACTATTAGGCCTTGTTTGAAGTCATATTGATGATATGAAGACCATTCAAGTTCAATTGAAGAGCTTTGATGATGATTTGAGCAAGAAAACACCAATCAATTACAAGTTCATCACTTTGCTTGCTATTGATTCTACATGGCCAGATTGACATTGTGGCATGAGCCCATTAGCATTAGTTTGCTTTGTGTGGGCTTAATAGATCTTAGATTAGCTTATTTTTAAGTTTGGATGTTATTTGGGTTGGGCCTTGTTTGACTAAGTCCAATCCTTGTTTAATTATGCTTTTATTTCCTTTTCCTAGTTGGGCTTGGACTAGTTTGTCCCTAGCCCTTATGTTTGGACGAAAATAGGGTTTTTCTTTTAGGATTTTGGTTGACCCTATCACTATATAAAGGTTCAAATATCTCATGTAAACACAAGTTAAGTATTCAATAAAGATTTGAGGTTTATTCACCCAATTGATTATCTTAGCTTCATTGTTCTAGTTTGAGCATACTTAGGGTTCTTCAATCTTGTAGAGTCCTAGCAAACAATTAGGTTGTGATTGCTTAATTGTTTGTGAACTTTGTGATCTTAGGTTGACAATTGCAGGTCTAATTGGAGATCTAGGGCCGACGAAAAAAGAGGAGTTGCCTTGTGAAGACTATCGACCAACACATCTAGAAGTTGAGGAATTTCAAGTAGATCTTTGGAGGCTTTTCAAGGATAGATTTCAATCTAACACAACTAGATTTGTATCAATTGGTAACCAGAGTATAGGTTATTTATCTTCAATCGGTAAATCTATCCTTCAATTCATCATTCATCAAGTTCTAGTTCCATCTTCATCCATCTAGTTGAAAATAAAAAAAAAATCAGAAACTTTGGAATTTTATTTTGGATTCGATATAACTCCGTGCGCTTTGAAATTTCATATTTGGAGTCCTCATACATCAAGTTTTTATTGAAAAATATAAAAAAAAATTAAAAAAATTCGACCAGAAACATGTGATTTTTAATCTGGATTCATTAGGGGTTAGAAAGCTTTGAAATTTCATATTTAGCGCTTCTATGTTGTGATCTTTCTGGGAAAAATATTTAAAAATTCAAAAAAATCTGTAGTGATATCGCAATTTTGGAGATTCGGGGTTCTTATCCAGGTTTTTAGGGGTTTAGTGTTTTGTTTTGTGCAATTGATCTAATTGGTTGTAATTAACCCTAATTTATTGTTTGTTTGAGGTTCTTGGATTGCTTTTGCTGTAATTGAAGGTTTAATTTGAAGAATTTCAGGCCCTATTGGATTCAAGTGGTACAAAATTGGAGTTAAGTGGTAACTAGGGTTCATGAAATTGTTATTGCGTTTCGGGTTGTTTGATTGTGTTTTTGAATATTTCAAACACAAGGAAGTTGCAAAATTGGTTTGGTTTTGTTTTGAGATCACTTGCTTTTGATTCACATAAGTTTGCTTCTAATTGTTTGTTCCTCAAGTAAATCACGAGAAGAAAGAAGTTACTCTTACAAGTTGCTCTTATTAGGCCTATTGAAACTAGTAAAAGGCAAATTCTGGTGAGATCATCAAGAGTGTTAGAGGATCGCCAATCCAACTAGGTTGAGTGCAAACACGAGAGCGCACACACACACACTTGTGAGGATTTTTGCTACTAACCTTTCTTTTGTAGGAACAACGAAAGAAGAGCAAAATCAGGCCAATGTGGCTACTATGTTGCAAACTATAATGCAACAACTAGGAACCATGTCTACAAGATTGGGAGCTTTAGAAAGTCGAAATCAACAAGCTCAACCTCCCTAACAAAGAGCTAATGCCGCACAAAACAATGAGCAATCTGAACAACAACAAGTTCAAAATGCAATTTGTTAGGAGAAATCCATTGGAGAGATTGAGGGAACAAGAAACTGGAGGTCAAGCTTACAATGAGAACTTGCGGCCTAGAAGAGGTGGTGATAGAGATGAGCCTAAAGAGAACATTAAGTATAAGATTCCTACGTTCAATGGGAGAGGAACTCCTGCAGATTACTTGGAGTGGGAATCGAAATTGGACATGTACTTTGATCATCATCCCTTTGCCGAATCTAAGAAGGTACAAATTGCTATCCTTGAGTTTGTTGAGAATGCTTTAAATTGGTGGAATCAATTGGTGCAATCTAGGAGAAGAAATTTGGAGAGGCCAACTGAAACACGGGCTGAATTGAAGAGTGTCATGAGGAAGAGATTTGTGCCAAGTTTCTACATCAATTCTCTATATTAAAGTTTGCAAACATTGAAGCAAGGATCTAAGAGTGTTGATGAGTACTATTCGGAGAAGATGTTGTTGATGTCTAGGGCTGAAATTGAAGAAGCTCCACAAGCCACAATGGCTAGGTTTCTTGCGGGTTTGAATAGAGACATTCATGATATAGTGGAGATGCAACAACACTATGATGTTGAAGAGATGTTGCAACATGCTTTGAAGGACGAGGGTCAAGTCAAAAGGAGTGGTGCGACTAAGAGAGGATTTACATCATCAAATACCTCATGGAAACCTTCTTTCCAGGAAGATGAGAAAACACCAATCAAGGAGAAGGAGGTAATGCAAAAAGGGTTTGTAAGTCCCAAAACCAATTCTAAATCTTCATCTAGTTCTTAATCTAAATCTCACATTAAGTGTTTTAAGTGTCAAAGATTTGTTCATTATACTAAGGATTGTGTCAATAAGAAGGTGTTATATGTTAATGATCATGGAGAACTTGTGAGTAAAGATGAAGAATTTAACTTAGGTTCTAGTCGAGATGGAGATGATGAAATGGATGATGAAAGAGTTGCGTTTCATGAGGATGATGATGAAAATGAGACACTTCCACTTAAGAGTTTGGTTGCTAGGAGAACTTTGAGTAGGATGTATGCGAATGGGAAGCCTAGTAGTTTGATCATTGATGGTAGGAGTTGTACAAACATAGCTAGTGTGTATTTGGTGAAGGAGTTGCTATTGCCCACTACCAAACACCCTAAACCTTATAGTTTAGGATGGTTCAATGATAGAGAAGAAATTAAGGTTAACAAGCAAGTTTTAGTTTCTCTTTCTTTGGGCAGGTACAAGGAGGACATGTTATGTAATGTTTTGCCAATGCAAGCATGCCTTGTACTACTTGGTCGACCTTGGCAATATGATAACAAGGTTCAACATGATGGTGAGACAAATAAGTACTCCTTTATGTGTTGTAAGTATCCTATCACTTTAGTTCATTTATCACCTCAAGAAGCTTTAAAAGATCAATTGAAAATGAGGGATGAATTTGCTAGAATGGAATCTGAATATAGGACTTAAAGAAAAGGAGAAACATGCTAGTTCTAGTGCTAATTGTGTTCAGAACAAATCTGTTTTGATTGATAATAGAGCTAGTTCTAAGTAAGTTGTCAAAGAGTGTATATTAGCTACTAAGAGTCAGATTAAGAGTGGTTTACATGACAATTCTGTTTTGATTTTGCTTTTGCTTAAAAACACACTTGTGAGCACTAACAACTTGGATGGTGAACTTCCAAGCAATATTGTTTCTCTTTTGAGTGATTATGCAAATGTGTTTCCAAAGGAAATTCCTAGTGGATTACCTCCAATTAGAGGGATTGAACTCCACCCCAATGTTGTGCAAAACCAGTTCATTGAGAGCTTTCCATATATGGTACGATATAAGCAAGATTTGAGGACAAATCTTCTTTAAGGGGGAGGGAATGATGCGCCCAAGGCTTATCATGGAGGGAATGATGCGCCAAGGGCTTATCATGGACTTGAAGATGACAATGGAGAGCAAGGAAAGTGATGCGCCCGAGGCTTATCATGGAGGGAATGATGCGCCAAGGACTTATCATGGACTTGAAGATGACAATGGAGAGCAAGGAAAGGATGTGCATGGGCTGAATGGAAGCATGGAGATGCATGGAGACCATGGAAATAACGATGGACTTGTTTCAAGACCAAATAAGGTGCCAATGGATCCATTATGTTTGCAAGAGCTAAGAGATTCAAGGATGCACTCATTGGCCTTGTTCGAACTCATCTTGATGACATGAAGACTATTGAAGTTCAATTGATGAGCTTTGAGGATGATTTGAGCAAGAAATTGCCAATCAATTACAAGTTTATCACTTTGCTTGCTATTGATTCTTTATGGCCGGATTGACATTGTGGCATGAGCCCATTAGCATTAGTTTGCTTTGTGTGGGCTTAATTCTATCTTAGATTAGCTTATTATTATGTTTAGATGACATTGGGCTGGGCCTTGTTTGACTAAGTCCAATCCTTGTTTAATTATGCTTTGTTATTTACTTTTCCCAGTAGGACTTGGATTAGGCTCTTTCCTTGTCCTTTCCTTTATGTAAACCACCCTTATGGCTTTAGGATTAGATGAGGGGCGTCCCCTATGCCTATATAAAGGGACCAACCTCCTCTTGTAAACACAAGTTAAGTTTTCAATAAAGATTTTGAGGTTTATTCACCCAAATTGATTATCTTAGCTTTATTATTCTAGTTTGAGCATACTTAGGGTTCTCCAATCTTGTAGAGTCCTAGCAAACAATTAGGTTGTGATTGCTTAACTTTGTGATCGTAGATTAACAATTGCAGGTCTAATTGGAGATCTAATGCTGAGGAAAGAAGAGGATTGCTTTGTGAAGGTTGTCGGCATACACATCTAGGAGTTGAAGTTGTCAAGTTGATCTTTGGAGGCTTTTCAAGGATAAATTTGAATCTAACACAACTAGATTCGTATCAGAAAGGATGTGCATGCGCTGCATGGAGGCATGGAGACCATGGAGATAACAATGGACTTGTTTCAAAACCAAAGAAGGTGTCAATCGATCCATTATGATTCCCTAATGGTCCAATGACAAGATTAAGAGCTAAGAAGTTCAAGGATGCACTATTGGGCCTTGTTCGAAGTCATCTTGATGATATCAAGACCATTCAAGTTCAATTGAAGAGCTTTGATGATGATTTGAGCAAGAAAACACCAATCAATTACAAGTTCATCACTTTAGTTGCTAATGATTCTGCATGGCCGGATTGACATCGTGGCAAGAGTCCATTAGCATTAGTTTTCTTTGTGTGGACTTAATTCTATCTTATATTAGCTTATTTTAAAGTTTGGATGTTATTTCGATTTGGTCTTATTTGACTAAGTCCAATCCTTGTTTAATTATGCTTTCATTTCCTTTTCCTAGTTGGGCTTGGACTAGTTTTTCCCTAGCCCTTATGTTTGGATGAAAATAGGGTTTTTCTTTTAGGGAAGGAAAAAAGGGAAATTACAGCTAACTGAAAGAATGAGGAAAGGATCTTATCTTCAGAGTTGGTTGCTACACAAAAGGAGGTGCTGATTCTTCTAGTCTCTGGCTCGGATAACAACTGGCTCTCATTAAAAAACGGAGGGAGCCTCTCTTTCACATCTCTCTCTCTAACGAATTCTCTCTCAAAAATTCTTTCTTCACTTTACTCTTCACATAGAGAGAATTCACTGATAAAAAAAAAATTTCTTCTCTCATCACTCTCTCCTTAGCTCTTGCTCACCCTCTCATGAAAACTCCCTTATTGCCCACACACATCTCCTCTCTCGGAGAGAAATCCAGAGTCACTCATTCAATCCCTCTCTCACTCACGAATTCTCTCTAATTCTTAAAAGATTCGTAGACTTTCTCTCTCTACTCTTTTTCTCTGAGCTTTTGTAATTTCCTCTCAAAAACAATAGTTAGGGTTCATCATTAAAATTGGGGCTTTTCAAAATTAAGAAGATATTTGGGAAGTTTGAACAATGAAGATGAAGAAAGGAGGTGAGGAACAACATACCTGAAAGTGGGGGTCATCCGACGGTGGGGTCGCCGGATCGGAAAACTTCTTCAAGGTTTCGGATGATGCTTGATTGACCAACGTGGAGGTTGGTTTCGGGGAATCGAAGCCTGGATACGAGCTCAAGAGACGATGGCGACCATTTCTGGAGAGCTTGAGGGTAGGTGGCGCTCGTTAACTACTCCGATGCGGTGAAGCAGCGGCGGTAGAGATTTTGGGAGGCGGCGGCTAGGGTTCAAACAATTCTAAAAAAGAAAGGAAGATGATGAAGTGTTGTTAGTTATACCAACCATCCAATTAAGGTAAAGTTTTAATTTTTTTCAATTATATCCTTAATTTAGTGCAATTAAATCCTATAAATTGTTAATTAGTTCACATAAAGCCTACAAGTTGTTTTTGTGTTCAAAATGGTCCCTGATTTAGAATACTATCCTTTGTTTGATGCAACTTGGTCCCTGATCTAGGATTTTATTTTCTGATTTATGCGGCTTAGTCCCTGATATAAGATTTTATTTACTATTTAATGCAATTTGGTCTCTGATTTTAGAAATTATGTTAGAATTGTGCAATTGGGTGCTTGATTTATATTATTGGTTTTCAATTTGTGCTTTCTAGTCCCTGAATTTTGCTAATGATTTTCTTGATGTGCAGAAAAGTTCCCAATTTGTTCAATTTGACCCTTAGTTTTCAATTTGTTCAATTTATGTGTTAGTTTAAATTTTGATGTAAGTAAGTCTTTAAGTTTCATAATTAATCTAGGTTAGTTTAATAATAAGTTTAGTTTAAAAAATAAGCATATGCATTTCATATTTATTTT
The DNA here is from genome assembly GCA_001974805.1 of Corchorus capsularis. Classification (NCBI taxonomy): domain Eukaryota; kingdom Viridiplantae; phylum Streptophyta; class Magnoliopsida; order Malvales; family Malvaceae; genus Corchorus; species Corchorus capsularis. Next base: position 28,026 of record AWWV01016235.1, read on the forward strand.
CAGTAAATGTAATTATTGCATGACATGCCACTAAATGACGGTTGATAACCGTAGCCTTCCGAAGAAGGGGCGTTCAGTGAGTGGTCGAGTTTTCGGGGCCACTGAATGTCTCCGAGGATGAGACGGTTTTTCTCGGGATCAGTCGGGGTTCCGAGCATATATCCTGGGAAGGGCTTTCAATAACTCAGGCTACGTGAGTTAACTTTAATAACCGAATTTTGCATTCATCATTTCATACATGCATTGATTTAATTAAGATTTATGTTAAGAAATTAAAGAAAGATGAAAAAAATGAAAAAAAATCAGAAAATTAAAAAAGACGTAATAAAATATGTTTTCAAAATTGATGTTTTCCTTTGTTCTCTTATCAAATTTTCCAAAACTAAAAAGTGGAAATTGAAGAGTTTTCAAGGTAAGCATTTTCAAAGAATGTTATTGTCTTTCTAATAAATTTAATAGGAGAATTTTGAAAAAAATCAATAAAATTAATCAAGTTTTGAAAAATTCAAAGAAATTTAAAAAGTTTTGCCATAGCATTTTCAAAATATCTTCCCGGTGCAGGAGATTCAACAAGAGAATAAACAGTGAAAGAGAGTTGAAAGAGGAATTAATCGAAGGTCGTTCGATTGTATTCTTCAAAACTCTTGACATTTAAACTTGTTTTAGAAATGATTTTTTTGTTTCCTTTATAACGCTTTCTATTAATAATTAAGATTAGGATTAAAAGCAACCAATTTTTTCTTTTGACCCACTAGTTCTAGTTAGACTAAGAGGTACCATCATTTGACGGACGCTCCGGGGGTGCTAATCCTTCCCATGCATATTTCTACAAACTCCTAGTGTCTATTAGTATTTTGCATCCAAAGGAATAGAAGAGATATTACCCTGTTAGAAATCGGCTGACACATCAAGCACTTTGAAAGGATTCTTTAATTTATTAAGTTTAACAGGAGTCCCTTGATCCTCATTTTTCGTATTTTTCTTGCTCATCTTCATTCTTCAATTTTGATGATTTTTTGTTTATAAGAAATATGAAATTAGACCAAGAAAGAATCAAGGCAGGCGATAGAGACAAATGGTACTATGCTTAGGGTTAACGTAAGTGATGCGCAACACACCAAATAATAATCGCAAATTCTCTAACTTATAGCTAGGGTAAATACAAGTCGAATCCCAAGGTAGCTAAAGTTACTAACTACTTAACCAAACAAGTTTAAAGTAAAAATGGGGGGTTTTGATTTTGATTATGAACTAAGTGAAATAAAAAGTAAATAGCAAGTATGTAAATATTCAGAAAATGTAAATCAAGAAGATAGATATCATTTTATGGAAATTCCAATTCTAAAGCATTGATTCATAGGTTGTTAATTTAATCATTGGTAAAAAGAATAAATTCTTCCAATTAGATAGGTAGCGTAGATTAAATACTAAATGCTAATTAATCCCTATTTTTCCTTATTCCTCATTAGTCATGACGCAAGTCCTAGACTAAATCCTAATAAATATACTAACCTATTTCCAATCGTCTACCAGGTTCAAGTAATTTATTGCATTAAGAACCAGAAAAATATTAGCTACCGCTAAACAATGCTCACTAATATAGGCAACATTCAATTTAATCCTAATTTTCCCTTAGAGGGCTACTCTAAGTTGTTACTAGGGATTTGATGACCTACAATTGCATATAGGAATCAAATTCTAACTTTAGATAACATATTAAAATTAAGTAGGTGCACTTCTGATTAATTAAAACATGCAATCATTCCAACAATATGGGAAAATTAGGATACCCAATCAAAAGAATTTAATTAAGAACAAAACCTCATAAATTAAAACCTAGAATCAATTTGCTTTAGAATTGGAAAAGGGAAATTTAGCCACTCATGCTTGGAATAAGAACACTAGAATTGAGATTAATCATAAAGATAATATTCAAAGTGGAAGAGAAAACCAATAGGGAGAGTGCGTTCTCCCTTCTCCACTTCTTCTCCTAAGTTTCGTTCTTCACCCAAGCAAAATGAACAAAATCTGGAATAATAATCTAAGGGATATCCAGCTGCCTATATTAACCTAATTTTAAGTTTTTGCAAAATTGTAATTTTGCCACCAAAGATCCTAATATAACTAATATAAATAGCATGGGCCAACAAATTTTTCCCAAGGCCCAAATATATCATGCGTCCAACTTGAGATTGTAGGCCCAAAAGAGTTTGAGCCAACGTGCCTTCGAATTTCTGTCTTAATTTCACAGCCCTGTTTCGACCGTGAGAAGGTTTAGTTAGAGGTTGATTTGTACCCGCTCCAGGTTGATGCAGGACATCTATTTCCTTGCTTCATTATGTTTCCTTTGTCTTAAATTCTCCTTTTAAGTACCTAAAACACATAAAGGAACAAACTAAGTAGCAAATCAACTCAAAAAGTCATTAAAACACCTTCGTAAGACATGAAAAGGATAGCAAAATATGCACTCAACAAATTCCCCCACACTGAATTCTTGCTAGTCCTCAAGTAAGATGAAAATTCAAAACAATTTAAGTCTCCCACCATGTAAGTCCAACAATATATGGACACACTCAGAAACCAAAAACGATTTAGAGAAAGCATTTTGAAAACAATTTTATACACACAACTTTAACAAAAACATAATTTTAGAGCAGATTCAACATGGCATTCTCATTTGTAAATAGCACTCAAGTGTTTAGGTGACGCTCATAATCAAAAGTGAAATTACGCATTACCATAAGCTTGCTTGTCCACCAGTCTCTCCACTACTCCACAAGTGTATAACATGCACAAATCAGAGGTCTTTACAGGGTTGTAAAGGGGTAAAAAGGGTAAGTGAGCTAATCAAAGAAAAGGTAAGGAATTCAAAGTCCTAGATTAATGAAGCACACAACATAAGAATCAAAGAAATTATGGGCAGATATACACATTAATAGCCCAACACTCAGAACAAATGACTACTTCATCAATCCAATATCATCAACACACTTTTCCTTTTGAAATTCTGTTTCTTCTTTCTCTTTTTTTTTGGGGGGGTTGCATTTTATGCTCTCCCACCTCAAGTTACTAACTTGATTTGATTTTCAAAGAAGAAAACATCCTCATTTCACTCGCTTCATCAAGCCATTAACCAACAAACAGAATTCTCCCACACTAATTCTCATCATAGTACTCATCCACAAGAACAATAAAACAATATCAAGTGCTTCATTAACCTAGGTTAAGGTAGGAAACACCTAATAATTCTAAGCTCAGGGTTCCTTGGGTAAAGGAGTTATCCAAGAAAAAGGGCTAAAATTAACTCAATTAAGGCTCAAAAGGGGTATCAAAGGATTATAATTACAAGTTGGCTATTTAAACTCAATCGTTCCAAAGAAATGCCTCATCATTTTCATGCAAATACACACAAAAACATGTAATCTCGGGTGGTATAAAGCAAGTTCTAGAAGCGTATGAAGCAACTACCCACAAGCAAGAAAAAAATCTAACCGTAGTGACGGCTCAATAGGCTTAAAATCTCACAGGGGAATTACTAGCCAGTTGATCATGTTAAAACCACACAATCACAAAAACATTTTCAAAACAGAATTTTTGCATTAAGACTCATTTCATGTTTTCAAAAGATTTAAGGAGAGCATGTACACATATAGCAAGCATCCATGGAGGTTAACATAAAACAAAGCAGAGGACTAATTTGAATTTTGAAAACCTAAAAATTTAAGCAAAAGTGAGAAAAGATAAACATACTTTCGAAAAATACCCCCCACACTTAATCACAACATTGTCCCCAATAATGAAAGAAGACAAAGAAACTAAACTATAGCAAGAAATTAAAAGAGTTCAGAAACTGTCGCAACGTGCAGGTCTGGGGCCCGAACCCTTACCGTTTACGACTTAGGGATAAACTACTACTAGCCTGGCCTAAAGGAGTCACCACTAATCTTTTTTGCCTAGGTGTGATTAGCCACCTACTGATTATTAGACCTAATGGATCATGTGTTTAACGACGGACACACTAAGTCTAATACTACGGTCTACGAACCAAAACCTAGGTTCGGGAGTCGGTTACGTGTGCGGAAGGATTAGCACCCCCACAACGCCCGTCGATATGACGATACTGAAAGTCTAACAATAATCTGAGGAAATTCCTAAGTTGGTTGCTTTTAATGCTTAATCTTAATCTTTTTGTGTTTTCTTAAGTCTTAAAATCTTTTATTCCCTTAAATGCGAAAATATGACAAGTTTGACTCTTTGACCGAAAGGGCATTTTTGGAAATTGAAAGTAAACTTAAATTCGAAAATGAGGAAACTGACCCTTTCACCGAAGGGGCATTTTTGTAAGATAAAACTAAACTTAGATGCAAAAAGAGGAAAATGACCCTTCGACTGGAAGGGTATTTTTGGAAATGAAAATACTAAACTTGAATGCAAAAGAAAACACTGACCCTTTGACCGAAAGGGTATTCCTGGAAATGGGAATGCTAAAACTTGAATGCAAAAGACAATATTGAACCTTTGACCGAAAGGTTATTTATGGAAAAAAGATACTAAACTTAATGCGAAAGGACGAAAATGACCCTTCCACCGAAAGGGTACTTTTGGGAAAAGAAAATACTAAACTTAAATGCGAAAGGACGAAAATGACCCTTCCACCGAAAGGGTACTTTTGGGAAAAGAAAATACTAAACTCAAATGCAAAGGACGAAACTAAAACCCTAATTTTCGTAAATTAAAACTCTAATGACCTTTGGAGAACAAAACTTCAATGGGAACTTTCCTGTAAAACTCGACTTTTGAAAATGCTTTGATGGGAACTTTCCCTAAAACAAAAACTTAAAAACCTTCTCCTCTTTTTATTTTCCCTTTTTTCTTTTCATCTTTTTTGTGCTTTTCTTAATGATTCTTTCCTTAATTTGTCCAATTAAATTCATCCCCAATTACTGATTTACCCATGACTCTGAATTTAGTGGGTCCGCCTAAAATGCTGCAAATGATGTATGGTCCGTCAATTTATTAAGAGAAAAGAACATTTAACCGGGGCCACTCCATAAATCTACTGATGCGGTCTCCGGGGCGGTTTATAGAACGGTCCGACCTAGGAAATCCCACAGAGGGGTATTCCCTTATTATTAAACTCAAATGACATTTGATAATGCAATATGATTAATTATGAAGTAAACAAGTGTTCAACCGGGGCCGCTCCATAAAGCACGACCCGGCATTCCGGCGCGATTTATGAAGCGGTCTCGACCTAGAGAGTCCCTTTCTGGGCAGTCTCATCTTTGGATATAAAAACGAGTTCACTGAACAGTTATAAACAGATAATTGATGATGCATGATGCACATGTAAATAAATCCTAATTAATTATGAAAATACTAATTAATTACTAACTATAACTTAATTAGAGATAACTCAATTTCCAAAAAATTTCCAAGCTAATTAAATGACTAAATCTAAATTACTTATCCCAAATTTTTAAGCTAATCCCAAATTTTAAGTTACTAATTGCTAATTACTAATTATTAAAAACCCATTTAGTTTCTAATTACCAAGCTATTTTAATTCTAATTTCCAATTACCAACTTTATTAACAAATCGAATTAAAATTAACCCAACAACATAAATAGCCCAATAGCAAACCAAAACCCTAAAACAAAAGGAATAAAGTCAGGCCCAAAATGTAAATAAAGAGCGGTCCAAGTAATGATACCCAAATCTGAATAGGGGCGGGTCGGGTTGTAAGGCGGACGGGGTCAAGTCTAGTGGGTTGATATAAATACTTAGGCAAAACCCTAAATTTCCCTAAGCTTCCTTCTTCCTCATTTAGCGCTGTCACCACCAAACCGATCGGGAATTGCAGCAACCGCCTCAGCTACCGCAAGCCGCCATGCAATAGCTTTGTTCTGCCACCGACGGTCACCGAAACTTGCAGAAAACCTCGCTTTAGCCTCCTCTCCCCAAATCCGACCCTAGTTTTTACCAGAACACCCTCAAATGTTCCTAACCAAGACTAACCCGAACCCAAAACTCACTCTCCGATCTCACTGCTCTATAGTCCGATGGCCTCAAAGTCCGAGTATGTTGTTTGCTTCCTCTTCCTCTCTCCCTTCACCGTTCAGTTTCATCAAAATATCAACTCTAGACATAAAGCCCCAATACTAGCTTAAATCGACACCTAAAGCTCCAAATCCCGGCGGCTCCCCACTTAGCTTCACCTGCTACCTCTCTTCTTTCTAATACATCTCTTGATTTAAGGAAAACCCATCATAACCAAAAATCCCCAATTTTCAATGTCAAACCCTAGCTTTCTCTCCAAAACTCTCTACCTTTTTCTCCTTTTAAACACCTCTGCTTCTTAATCCAAATTGTCCTCCCTCTAACACCTTCAACCTTTCTTTTTTGTTATCCAAAAAGACCCTCCAACTTTCCCTCTGTCAAAAACGTGTTCTTTCCTCTAAAACCTTTTGCTTCTATCTCTCCTAAAACTCTCCTTTTTTCTTCAGACCCTCTTCCGAAAACTAAAACTCCCCTTTCCTCCAAACCGTCCTCTTTATTTATTGAGCTCCTTTTTTTTTTTTTGGTCAGCTAGTGCAAGTGTCCTTTTAAGAGAGAAACTGCATGAAAGACCATAAGGTAATTCTCTGCATTTGTCTGTTTGTGCTCAAATGTTGATGTGGTAGTACGATGAAGTTTCCTCCTCCTTTCCTTCTTTGTCTTCTCACGTGTATTCCTTTCTTCATTGCAGGTGATTTGTGTTCCAAATTGGATAAGCTGGCAGAGTGAGTTGGAGCAATGAGGGCTCTGATTTGTCTTTTGAAGCCAATGGGATGAAGGCAGTTGTACAGGTGTGTTCCTTAGTTTCACTTTGCTTCAAGTTGTTCTCTTATGTTGTAAATTGGTGCAAATAACCTACTCTATGCGAATGCCATTGCCATGCTCTGCTTTTGCCTTGTTTTGAGACTGAAATGAGCACTTGCCATAATGATTACCAGAAATGCGAGGATGCAAGCAATAACAAAATGCTACTAAAATTATGTTCTGATTGATCTACACTACAATGTGACATGGTTAATGAGAAATTGATTTGAATGCCTTTGTATGCTGAAATGCACTAAAACGTATGTTCATGGAATGCGAATGTCCTACTGTATGCTCAATTAAAATGTCTAAACCTTAAAAGTGCAATGCTATGTGACTCAATGATCATGGCCAATAAACTACAATGTCAGTATCAACAGGGAAGAAGCTAACCTTTTGCCATAACGTTTTGCCTACAATTCCATAATGTTTTGCCACTATCAATTTCAGCACAACTTAAACGCACTAACAAGATAATTTCAAACATCACTATAAAATCTCGAAAGGTACCTCTTATCAAAATTAATACTGAATGATCAAAATTAAGAGGGGTTCGGGTAAAAAGAAAATTAAAGAAATTTATGTCCAGTTTGAAATTCGAAGTTTGTAATGCTGAAAAAGAACTACCGATGAAGATAGAGTGAAGCCTGTTATGCGAGGGGAAGGAGAGAAGTAGCGCCGGGTCGGTTCGTCGCGGCCTGGGTTTGTGCTCTGCCTCGGTGGATTCTTGCTGTTGACGGTGCAGCGACGTCGTGGCCTGGAGAAGGTTTAAGATGAGAGGGGTAGCGTCGAAGGAAGAAAATAAGAAAAGAACAGAGATGGGAAGAAGAAGAAGGGAAGGGGAAAGGGTCGATGAAGAGGAGAAGTGAAGATGGGCTCGGGTTAGCCACCGCTTCATCTCTCACCGGCGGCTATGGAGGATGAAGATGAAGTTGGTGGCGGAGGTAAGAGATAAAGATGGTTTCGGCTAGCCAAGGTGGAGAGAGAGAAAGAGAGGTGCTGTGACTTGTGCGGCGCGAAGGAAGGAAAGAAAAGAAAATATAAGAAAAATAAGGAAAGAAGCAGAGGAAAGGTTCAGTGACGGCATTGGGTTTGATCGGTCTCGGATGGTTGAACGGATTCGAAGGAAGAAGATGGTGTTTGTGACGGAAGAGGGAGGAAGAAGGTGGGTTTAGTCGAGGAAGTAAAAAGAAGAATTTGGGGAAAAAGAAAAATTAGGTTAGAAGAGAAAAGAAAAGAATTTTTTTGCCGGGCTTTTTTTTTTAAAATAATAATTCTGATTCAAACTTAAAATTTTCCTGAGTCAACTTGAAAAAGGTTGAGTTCACCCCTTTTAGGGTCAACTTAGGAACTTTTGGCTAACTGTACATAAATCCCTGTGTCGACCCGGAGAAGGGTCGAATTGAACATTTTTACAAGTCGACACAGGAGATTTTCTCATCTTCAACTCGACCTGTCAACAAGTCGAGTTCGACCTTCCGGCGGGGCCACGCAGGCAATTTTCAGAACAACAATTTTTTTTTTCAAAATAAGGGCAAATTTGGTTCTAACGGAGAAAGAAACTTTTAACCTAAATGTGCACGTGTGCAATTGATGCATGTAGAATGTGAAATGCATGAATGGAACAATTAGCTAAACATAAAAATAAAATCATGGAATTTAACATTCACAAATGAGACTCAAACAAGAGTTAAGTGAAAAAAACTCTCTCTTTGCAGCAATGGAGAATTGTTCCAATGCAATACCTATAATGCAAAAATTAACACTAATAAAAACTTAAAAGAAATCAAAACACTAAAAATAAAAGAAAAGATATAAATGATGGGTTGCCTCCCATCCAGCGCCGTCATTTAACGTCTTTGGCTAGACATAATGTTGCTACTTCTCATCAGGGTCAACATAGGTTGGTGCATCCAAGTACATGATTTCCATTTTATCGTGCCATGCCTTGGTCTTTTCCATGTTCGGATTCAGTCTCCTTTGACCTTGCCTGACTGGTTTAGCATCATCTTCCAACAAGATCTTGTGCATACAAAGTGAAGGCCTAATTCCCTTAATGTCAACAACGCTCCACCCAATTGCTTCTTTATACTCCATTAAAACTCTCAAAAGCTTTTCTTCTTGGAGTAGAGTGAGTTTGCTAGAAATGATCATAGGTAATGTATCATTATCCCCTAGAAAGGAATACTTCTGGGGTAAACATTAGACCGATCGGCGAGTTGTATAACCACGCCGGTTTCAATTAGAGGGCAAATATTCAAGGAAACATAAATAGAGTAAGGCATGACATTTATTGAAGCACCTAAGTCACATAATGCCTTTTCAAAGTCATTATTTCCTATGATACATTAAATGGGGAAAGAACCACGATCCTTACATTTAGGAGGAAGCTTTCGTTGGAGAACTGCAGAAACATTTTCACTCATACTTACCCTCTCATTTCCCTTGGGTGTCCTCTTGTTGGTGCATAGCTCCTTGAGCCACTTTGCATATCGAGGAACTTGCTTAATAGCATCGATGAGGGGAATGTTCACTTGCACTTTTTGAAATGTCTCCCAAATGTCTTTTTCTTGTTTAGCCTTTTTCTGCTTAGAAAACCTAGATGGAAATGGAGGAGCACTAATGTTAGGTGTTAAATCCTTATTCACAAGAGTTGAAGGACTTACCTTTGTAGTATTTGAAGAAGGATTTCCATTTGTAGCCTTTTGAAGACATTTGGATGGTCTAACAATATCTGGAGAAATTTCTGTTTCGACAAGTTCGATCTTCCAGAGGGTTGAATTAGGTTGTCTTCCTCCTCTTGTCGAGTTCGACCTTCCTCAGGGTCCAGTTCGACCCTTTTCGGGGTCGAGTCAAAAAGTGTTTTCTTACCCTTTTCAACAATTCCATCACCAAGATTCTCAAATTCACCAAGATCGCCAACTTGCTTTCCACATTTAAGGGTAATTGCCTTAAGCTGCGCCCTTGGGTCAATGGTTTGAGAGGGAATCTTTCCAGAAAGTTGGTTCTCTATCCTACTCACTGCAGTGGCAAGTTGCCCCATTTGACTCCTAAGATTGGTGAGCTCCCCATCATGTCTTAATAAGGCCTCATTTATTTTCACTTGGCCTTCATTTAATTGCAACTGAGTTTCACCCATCTTTTGCAACATTGTCTCAAAATTTGAACTCTGCCCTTGATTTGTTTGAACATTCTGTTGGATAGGTGGAGGTTGGTAAGGTGGCCTGATGGCATTGTTGGGGTTACCATACCTTAAGTTTGGATCTTGCTGCCACCCAGGGTTATAACTGTTGGGATATGGATTAGTCCTCTGCTGGGAACTCTGATATCCAACTGCATTCACCTCTTCTACCTGGTCATCAAATAGAGTAGGACAAGCATCAGTAGGGTGCTTAATTGAAGCACACAAACCACATACCGTTTGATTGTTGTTCATGCCCAATTTCTTCTTCACTAAGGAAGTGAGTTGAGAAATTTGTTGTTCCAGTCTAGAAGTGCTGATGTTGGCCTCCTTCACCTTATGCACTATTCTTTCATCAGCTCCATATCCATGAGAAGACCTAACCTAAGATTCTATCAGCCTCCGAATCTCATCAGTGCTCTTAAGCATCAAATCTCCACCAACGGAGCAATTAAGTAACCGTTTCTCCATCACAAAGAGTCCATTGAAGAAAGCATGCAATAATTGAAGATCTAAGTACATGTGGTTAGGACAACTATTCACCAGCCTGTTGAATCGATCCCAGTATTCGTATAAGCTCTCACCATCCATCTGCTCAATCCCAACAATCTGTTTCTGAATCAAAGATATCTTCGCAGCAGGAAAGTACCTTTCGAAAAATGCAGCAAGGAGAGCTGCCCAAGAATCAATACTACCGATTGGTAAGTCATCTAACCAATCCCTTGCTGCTCCTTCAAGTGAAAGAGGAAAATCACGCATTCTGACTTGATCCTCTTCAACCCCTGGTGGTCCTGTAGAAGAACAAATCATTAAAAAGCATTTTATATGCTTAATGGGATCTTCCCCAAACAATCCATTAGATTTAGGCAATAAATTAATGAATCCTGTTTTCAATTCAAATGGGGCATTCAGCCTATTGTACTGAATGCAGAGGGTAAATTGTTCAAGTTAGGGGCCATGATCTCCCTCATAGGCTTATTGTCTACCCCCTTTCTTGAGCTGCAGGAGGTGGTAACTAGAAATTCCGATTTTGATCCTGAGGTGGAAGAATTGGTGGAGGAGGAGGTGGTGGTGGTGGTGGATCTCCAACACGATTATTCACTCCATTTTGATCATCCATCTTTTGTTGACGTTCTTGAATTTCTCTTCTTTGTAAAATTCGATTTTGCACAAACCTTTCGATCTCATGGATTAATTCTTATTCAGGTGGTAATCCCTCTATTCTACGGGTCATGCACTACCTGAGAGCCAAAATAGACAGAAACCGAAAACAAACGACAAGACAGAGCAATAAAAATAAAATTTAAACTAAACTAAACTAAGAGAAAAGTAGCTAATCTACTTAACTCCCCGGCAACGGCGCCAAAAATTTGATGCGCGTCGCAACACACCAAATAATAATCGCAAATTCGCTAACTTATAGCTAGGGTAGATACGAATCGAATCCCAAGGAGCTAAAGTTACTAACTAACTTAACTAAACAAGTTTAAAGTAAAAATGGGGGTTTTGATTTTGATTATGAACTAAGTGCAATAAAAAGTAAATTGCAAGTATGTAAATATTCAGAAAATGTAAATCAAGAAGATAGATATCAATTTATGGAAATTCCAATTCTAAAGCATTGATTCATAGGTAGTTAATTTAATCATTGGTACAAAGTATAAATTCTTCCAATTAGATAGGTAGCGTAGATTAAATGCTAAATGCCAATTAATCCCTATTTGTCCTTATTCCTCATTAGTCATGACGCAAGTCCTAAACTAAATCCTAATAACTATACTAACCTAGTTACAATCGTCTACCAGGTTCAAGTAATTTATTGCATTAAGAACTAGAAAAATATTAGCTACCGCTAAATAATGCTCACTAATATAGGTAACATTCAATTTAGTCCTAATTTTCCCTTAGAGGGCTACGCTAAGTTGTTACTAGGGATTTGATGACCTACAATTGCATATAGGAATTAAATTCTAACTTTAGATAACATATTAAAATTAACTAGGTGCACTTCTAATTAATTAAAACGTGCAATCATTCCAACAATATGGAGAAAATTAGGATACCCAATCAAAAGAATTTAATTAAGAACAAAACCTCATAAACTAAAACCTAGAATCAATTTGCTTTAGAATTGGAAAAGGGAAATTTAGCCACTCATGCTTGAATAAAAACGCTAGAATTGAGATTAATCATAAAGATAATATTCAAAGTGGAAGAGAAAACCAATAGGGAGAGTGCGTTCTCCCTTCTCCACTTCTTCTCCCAAGTTTCGTTCTTCACCCAAGCAAAAAGAATAAAATCTGGAATAATAATCTAAGGCGTATCTGGCTGCCTATATTAACCTAATTTTAAGTTTTGGTAAAATTGTAATTTTCCCACCAAAGATCCTAATATAACTAATATAAATACCATGGGTCAACAAGCTTTTTCCCAAGGCCCAAATATATCATGCATCCAACTTGATATTCTAGGCCCAAAAGAGTTTGAGCCAACATGCCTTCCAATTTCTGTCTTAATTTCACAGCCCTGAGAAGGTTGAGTTAGAGGTTGATTTCGACCCATTCCAGGTTGATGCAGGACATCTACTTCCTTGCTCCATTATGTTTCCTTTGTCTTCAATTCTCCTTTTAAGTACCTAAAACATATAAAGAAACAAACTAAATAGCAAATCAACTCAAAAAGTCATAAAAACACCTACATAAGACATGCAAAGGATAGCAAAATATGCACTCAACAGTAAGTTTTTAAAGTATTTATTTGTTTAAAAAAATTAGAAAATATGATGTGGCAAAGTTATGACGGGGATGTGGCAAGAAATACAAGGGAATGAGAATTAATTTTAAATATATAATGGTGTAGGAATTATTTTTAAAAACCACAATGCTTTGGTCAAAAACTCGGTATGGTACGATTAGACCTGGCAATTCGTGTTTCGTGTCGTGTTTCGTGTTGTATAAACGTGTATAATTTAGGAGTATATGGCCAAACACGAACACGACACGAATAACTAATCGTGTCATGATCTTAAAAACGTTTACGAGAACTGTTTATTAGTCGTGTACACGACACGACACGATTAAACACGATTTTTTAAACGTGTAACCAAAAACACGACAAGACACGACTAACACGAGTTAAACGTTTTAACACGAATAATTTAAACATGTTAAAATTACCAAAAATCTCCCTAAAACATTTATAAAATTACATAATGTTAATGATTTTTTGTTATTTTCAAAAGGTCAAAGTGATATTTTACTTTAAACAAACAGATAAAGTTATAAACGTTTATTACACGTGTTATCGTTTTAGCAGTTAACATGTTGACACGGATAACACGACTAACTAGACGTGTTATCCGTGTAACACATCGTGTTAGCCGTGTTTTATACGGTAATGACACGAAACACGTTTTCCTTTAATCGTGCTGACACGATTAAACACGAAACACGTTAAGCCCAAACACAAACACGGTAAAACCCGTATCGTTCCGTGTTGTACAAACGTGTCGTGTCAGAAATTGCCAGGTCTAGGTACGATGATTCTCTAAGAATGGACAACAATGATAAAGGGGGATCAGGTCACCGTTCTCTCTTATTACATATAAGAACATTGATCATTTTGGGTTAGTTTAAATCTTTGGGCCGGGTGTTGAAGTCACTTTTCTGTTCAGAAATTTTTGTTTTTATAGGCCCAAGTCAAGTTTGACTTTGGACCAAAGTCTAGGTTTTTTTTTTTTTTGTGAAAAAAATCTAGTTTAGCTTCAAGTAGGATTCATGCAATTTGGTTTAGAATTTGTCTAATGTATATCTATTTCTTCGTAAATCGAATTCGAAATTCAAAAAATTAATTTATAATTCTTTATTTTTAAAATAAATTTTAATATGTATACAAATAATATAACATAAATAATTCACTAGAAAAGGATATATATATATATATATGATTAATTGTTTCCAATATGGTATAAGTATATCAAAGAGTGAATCATTATCTAGTTTTATTTTGTAAAAGATTGAGGGTAATAATGGAGTTTTGCTACACAGCCCGAAAAATTGACCCGAAATTCGGTCCCTCATGATGTGTTCTTACACGGTTGGTCCAACGGACTGGTCCCACCACTACTTGAGTGGAGTTTTATTACATAACATGGGATGACTAGCTATGACACATAATAGGAAATAAAATTCAAGTTAATTTTTCGGGCTGTGTGGAATTTCCCGTGATAACATAGTGTTTTAGTGCCAACCGCCGGTATTTGTAGTTATATTGGATGACTAATTCAGGATATAGTCATATGAGATATCAGTTGGGAGAGAGCCCTCTTAATTAGCGTCTATTTCTCCATTCACTTGATTTTAATATAAGTCATTAATTAAGGTATTCAGGTCCTTCATGCAAGTAATTATTAGGCGTTGCTTAGTCCCTTTTTATAAGTCCCCTTCTAGAAGATTTTTTTGTCCCAAAATATAAGTCCACTTTCTAAACCTAATGCATATTTATAAGTTTTTTTCAAAATTAGCCTTGAAAATGGTAGAGTAGTTAAGAAAGTGAGTAGGAGGAGAGAGAGTGAGTGGGGGAAAGAATATAGGGATAAAAATAGAAGAACAATATAAAATTACATAAAATTTTGAGCCCTAACTAACTTTCTTAGTCTTGATGATATAGTTAAAAAGGACTTATAAAATGGGACAGAGGGAGTAGTATATAGTAGTGTATTTAGCAATAATCGGTCCTTGTAATTTAATTGAATAATAACTTATGAAAAATAAAGCAATCGCTTATAGTTTAAACCATTTAATAGCCTTTTGTAGCAAAAAAAAAAAAACATTTGATAGCTTAATGAATTTTCAGGAGCAGTTCCTATGTATCTATTATTTTCAAGGATATAATATTCAGATTTGATTATAGTTATCAGATTCCATATGTATCCCAAACATCCAATGAAATATGATATAATAACTATCATAATAACAAACAACGAACCATGATAACAAACAACTATAACTATCATAATAACAAACAACAAACCTAATAAAAGGTGGATGAAACACACATAACCGGATTTGAATTCAGGACATAGCGATTTAGACTCGATGCATTTATCAGTTGAGCTAAGAATCTGGGTGCCTTATATATCTATCTTCACCATATAAAGTTTTGATCTACTGATTAGACCTGTTTATGTGTCGGGTTACCCACCCAAGCCGGTAAGCGCGCCCGATATTTGGAGGACTTGAACAAAAGTTTGAATCCCGTTGGACGGGTTTGGACAAAAT
The DNA here is from genome assembly GCA_001974805.1 of Corchorus capsularis. Taxonomy (NCBI): domain Eukaryota; kingdom Viridiplantae; phylum Streptophyta; class Magnoliopsida; order Malvales; family Malvaceae; genus Corchorus; species Corchorus capsularis. The sequence continues at coordinate 43,348 of AWWV01016235.1, forward strand.
TTTAAGACCCGTTTACCAAATGGGCTGGGATTGGTCTTAGCCATAAAAACCCAGTCCGAGCCCGACCCGGCCCGTATAGTTAAATAATTATATTATTTTCTTTGTTTTTAATTAGATTGATTAGTTAAAATATTCATTACATGTGAATTAATTATTTTGATAAAAAAATATGTGTTAATTAAAGTTTAGTATCTTATATAATATAATATGAAGGGGGCTTTGAAAAAAAAAATTAATTGGATAGGCTTGAACATAAGTAGAGGCTCGTTTAGTCGGGTCAAGTCGGGTTTGGACAAGCTATATAAGTATAAATTATAGCTTGGGCCCGGCCATGAACACCTGTACTATTGATATTGAAAATAAATTATTGAATCAAACCTGCATCTTGGATGATTTTTGCATCCTTAAACCACCAGGTACATACAAGGCCAAACATGTTAAACCAAGAAAAAAAAATCAAACTCGAACTTGATATGAATCCTAAAGGTTTACTCAAATAATCATCCTAATTAAAATCTAAGAATGACCTAAACTAGGCTAACCATGAAAAATTTCGAAACCTGAAATTGACTGAAGTATAAGCCCAGCTGTTAGCCGCCTTTATGAATATACGTTCAAAACCAAATGCAAACGTCCACATGCTGGATAATAACATATTTCCCAATTCGGAGGGTGTTATAATGAGGAAGAAATCACATTTCAAATGCTAAATAATATCAAAAAGAAATTAAATCCAACATATTCTATCTCAGGACACAATGGCCCCCTGCCAGTTCCCTTCTTGCTTTTGTTTCTTTAATTTAGATTTATTTATTTTGTGCATTACATCTTGTTTTTACTGCTTACGTGAAATGAAGGCTACAATGTATTGATTGCACATTGGGTTTCTTTTAAAAAGCAAAGGACTTTTGATCTTTTAGATTTGATGCTTTGACTTTTGGACTTGCCCAGGCAAACTACTCTTTTTGGATTTAAAGATAAGTCTCCCTACTCACATGACTTGTTTCTTGAGCCATCACTATTCAACTTTGGGGAAAATTTCTAAGGGTTGTGGATTAAAAGATGCCCAAAACTAAGGGGGCCCAACATCCCAATTGATGATTAGGGTTTGTTGAGGATATAGCTTTTTTATTTTCTCATTGATTTATTATGACTTCTTACAAAGTTGAGAAAACAAAAAGAAATATTAATAAATAAAAATAAAAAGGAGGAGAAAGAAATAGCATAACAAATCCATGGGGCTTTTAGATCCTTCCTTGCAAAGCATGTGTCAATTCCATGGAAGCTTTTTTGTTGTAAATTACACCTTTGATATCTTTAGTCTTTCTAGTGTGTGACATGTTACCACTTATAACTTCTTTTTTTGGTAACTTTTTGTTTGTTTTTCTCTCCCACAGTGTATGTTGGACATAGAGGGCATGGAAATTCTATGTTATGAATCCATTTGAAACCAAATGGGTGGGTGACGTGGCTCCCATAGGCTCAAGAATACTCATCAAATTCCATGCACTCACAGTTGAAGATATCCCACACTTTTTAGGTGTTTGTCTTTGGTGTGAGATGATCCACTACCATGTTTGAAGGTGATGGAGGCAGGCAGGCACATGTTCATGGGAGACTAAAAAGGTCCTCATCCCATAAAAGAGTATAAATATATACATCACAACCCAAAAAGAAAAAGAAATCAAGAAGAAAGAGGATCAAAACAAGAACATATCCACGTTGCTTGTCTGATTAATTAGTAGATACAATATATTGTTGTATATATAGAAATTAACCTAAAGGCAGTCATTCCAAATGATCATGTCAAAAAAAATGCTGAAGTTGTGAGAAATTGAACTAGTAGTAATATATTTTCGACAGTTTATAATAGGTCACTGTTTGTGCCAAAAGTGGAGCTGGGGCAAACCTGGAAGAGAGCAACGAAACACGTCAGGAGAGACCGGAGGTTGGTCCGGCGTAGACTCTCCGACGCTCAAATCAGTGTTTAGAGGTGGAGGCGAGAGAGATAATGAATGGAGAGGAAAAGAGTAAAATGAGAGGCTTAGGGTTACCTGGTGGAAAGTGTCTACCTTTTATATGAGAGAGATAAGCATGTGATGTGGCACTATGGGATTGGCTAAGCTGGTGAGATTTGTCTCTAACAATGCCCAATTGACACGTGTCCAACGGTCAATTGTCTGTGGTGTGGCAGTGCAGCGCCGACCTCGCCTGGTGCACGTCAGAGCTTGACTGTGGAGGACAGCGTGTGTCTGAGGTGGTGGCCCAAATTGACCCTAAAACTTAGTCCCCCCTCCATCTAGTCTGAGTATTCAGACTAAGATGGTATGTGAGCAAGGATTTTGGAGAGTCTATAATTTTGGTGTGATATTTTGGTATAGTTTTTTAGCTTAGTGCGAAGGTGAAAAAATTTATTCGTGAGCCCAAACTTAGTACGTAAGTGAGGAAATTTAGGTGGACCAACGTGGTGGTATATTGTAAAACATATAACATATGTGGTTAGGTCGTATATATATATGATAAATTGACATTCACTACGTGAACTTGCTAAATTTGCTTTGTCTTTGAGATATATGCTAAAAAATTAACTTATGATTTGGCCTGGAGTGAGTAGTCGAAGGCAATATAACTTGGGAGAGAAAAATAAATGATGACCATAGAAAATCCACCCATGAAGATAGGCTTTGCTTAATTAGCAAATTACCACGGATAATTCCCTTTAGTTGGGCATGTGAAATAGATGGGCCTTCCGAGGTTTATTGCAACATGAGATACAATGGTTAACAAGCATTTCGATGCACTAATCATTACAGTTCATTTTTTTTTTGGTATGCGTTAAGTTGATTTCACTTTCTATGCTTTTTACTTTGATTTCATTCTCCTTGAGTTTCTTTGAGGGCATTTATTTCCTTGAATCTTGTGCCATGAGGTGGCGCAGATCTGATTTGTCTCGTATTTTCATGGCTGATTTCATCCATTTAATCTCTCACAACTTTAACCTTCCCCCTCTGTATATTCGCTCCTTTCTTCATACTAAGAGCCACTTTCATTCTTCTTAGAAATTTTCACCTTAGTTTTTCTCTTGGCAGCTCGATAGTTTTAGCATCAATCTAAACTGAGTGCCCAATAATCGTAGCGTCGATTTAAGTTAAGAGTCCAATAATTTTAGCATCGATCTGAGCTGAGAGCATAATAATTTTAGCGTCGATTTGAGCTGGTCGTCTTTGGTGGAGCATCAATTCAGGTTTCTTATCCATGCCGATATCTGAAGTGTTGTTTTTACTTACTTTACTCTTTTTTTGGCGATTTGTCTCAATCTTTTTCAAGGCTCTTGACCGACCTTAAGCCTATTTTGATTTAGCTCAGGTCAAATCTGATAAACCGTGGGTCTCGCTTATGTCAGCTTGGATCGAACCTGCCTCAGCTGCGCTCTATCCTAGTTTCTCACGATCCTCATTTTCTGTGTTAGGTATGTCCACCTCTGAAAGCTCTAGTTTTCCACATTCTAGTAGTTCGAGTTCGGACCTTAGACATAGTAGTGAGAATCAGTCTTTAGATTTAAGTACTGGTGTTTATTTACCTTCGGATCCAATGAAAATAACTTCAGCTTTGAAACACGCTGTTTCACCTTCTACTTGCATTAACCTCTTGACCCTTGAAGAATTAGATGTGATCCCACGTAAATATAACAACCCCGATGAGTATGATATTGATACTCCTAAGGAATCAGACAGGGTTACTGATGATCGGGGTAAGAATAAGATGTGGGTGTATCGTGACTCCATGGCTTCGGGCCTTAGGTTTCCTCTCCATCCCTTTGTTTCTGAGCTCCTTAACCATTACGGGCTTGCATTGAACCAGCTGGTTCCCAGCTCTTGGCCATTAATAATGGGTTTCATAGCTTTGTGCATTGGTCTTGGGCACTCTGTCATGCTGAGTGTTTCTAAAGAGTTGTTTCAAATAAAGACTAGTCCAAAAGAAAAGAGTTGGTACTATGTTACGGCTTGAGCTATGAAGAAACTTTTTAATAATGCCCCCCAGTACCCAAGCCTTGGAAGTTGTACTTCTTTTGCATAGTGACATCTGGTGAATGGGGACTTAGCAATGCTCATGGTAAAATAAAGAATGACACAGGTGAAGCCACTTCTCTTTTTGGCGAGGAGCTCCGTATTTATGATGAAATTAAGCAAAGTTGGGGAAATGCTAACCTTATTGATGTTGAGCTCTTAACTTCCCCTGACACCACCTTGGGTTAGGAGGGAAACATGGTAAAAGTCTCTTGTTGTTATTAATATTATTATTATTTTTTATCTTTGTTGAGTTTTGATCTTTGCTAGATATCATAGTAACTTGTTTTCCCCTTGTCTCAGCCATGGCTGACAAGACCAATGAACGAGGGAAAAACAACAAGAATAAATTCAACATCTTTTACTACATTAAGTCCAGGAACAAAGGTGGTTCCAGTATTTTTTGAATTGAATTCGAAATCTGACCAAGGTAAGAAAGTTTCTAAGAGGAAGGCGACAGAGCATGTGGACACGGTTGTGGCCTTTCTTAAGTGGCACCGTGACTCCGACGTGGGTGCAATTTTGCCAGGGAATGCAATGGTCCCCGAAGAGTGCATTGCAATGGTTCCCAAAGAGTGCACCTTATCTGCGAAGCTGCAGGAAACAGATAGTGCCTTCGAGAGTGCTTCAGTGGCATGAAAAATTGCTTCAGGCATGCTCGCTCCTGCTGGTAAGTTTATATTCGATTAACTTCATTTCTGTAAAAATAAATTCTTCTTGACTAGATGCACTTTGATGGTATTTGGTTTTGATGAAGGTCTTTGTGTTCTTGTAGATAAGGACAAGTTGAATACTCCTTGTTATGTTAATTCTTCTGCCAGCGTACATCACGCTTACTTAGCTTTGATGCATGCTCTGAAGACTGATGAGCAAGCTCGAGCTGAAATAAAGAAGGTAAGTGACTTTCAAGAGTAGAACTTTCAACTTAAAGTGAAGGTGCAGAAAATGAAGAACATTGAAGCTGAGGTGAAGGACTTAAGAGCAGAGCTGGCGAGCTTGAAGAAGAAACTTGCCGAGGCTGAGGCTGAGAAAGGAAGAGCTGTCAGGGAGGCTCGATCAAATTTTCAGCATACTCCTGAGTTTGTGGCCGCTGCAAAGGAAGCTAATGAGGCAGTCATAGGCACCTTTGGGTTTGTGCTTGGATGAGGTGCGGTACGTTTATCCAGACCTGGATCTCTCCATGGTTTCTCTCAAAAACTTGAAGACTGCACACGCTTATGGAGTTGAAGGGGATACTACTACGCTTGCTGCCGAGGTGAACGCAGTTAGTCCCACTCCTGAAGATGGTACTGAGGTGTGTGCAGATGGCATCCGAGGTGATGTTACCTCCTAAGTTTTACCAACTTATGTTCTTAGGAAACTTGCTTTTCCTCCTTTTTCTTTCTTCTTTTTTCGGTATTAAAACTATAAACTGGTGTGTTATTTTGGATCCTAAGTAAACGTTTGTATGATGCTATGGAGCATGCTTCGCTGCATATTGGAACAAATTGTTGCTCTTCTTCTTCTTTCTTTTTTTTTAAATCTTGAGCTTGGAATCGAGGTGAGCACGTTTAAGACCTCGAGCTTGGAATCAAAGTGAACGTATTTAAGACTTTTAGTCCGGGACCGAGGTGAACACATTTAAAATCTTGAGCTCGGATCCAAGGTGAATGCGTTTAGAACGTTGAGCTTGGAACCGAGGTTAAACATACCAATGAGAAGTTGTTAGCTCTGCTCTCCGGTGAAATAGTTAAGAATTTTAGACGCATTTAAGGGTGTGAGCTTAGGATCGAGGTAAAATACGCAAGCGTAAAGCCGAAACATTGCTGGAACATTGCTTGAGCTTAGGATTGATGTTATAAAATAAACATTGCTGGAGCTTCAAATAAGTTGTTCTTTTATTAGTATCGATGGCATGCTCTTAGAAATTCATCTATAGATTTTCTTTAGTGGGCATTTATCTTGTAAGGTTTTAGGAGTGTCATATCTGACTCGAATTTTGCAAGAGTTTTCAAATCACCTAGCTTGGTCCTAAGGTAAAAACTTTCGTAATCGTGTGGGCATACCAGGTCTCTAGTTCAGCACCTAAGTGAATAGCATAGTGCAAAGGAGGACTCGTAAAAAATATTTTCCTTAAAGTCGAGGTAGAAATGTTATGGTTACGTTCGGCTCTATGGTGGATATATTTCTCCATCCATAACTTTTTACTAAAATAGATACACGTTAATTTGACTCATAATCAAGGTAAAAACAAGACTTTTTAGCTTGATTCAGAGATGGCTCAACCCATTTGTAGCTCGGAGCTAGGATAGATAGGTTTTTTCTTTTTTCTTTTTCTTTCTTTCCTTCTTTTATTTTTTCTTTAGCTTGGATATGAAGTGAAGTATATGCAAATGAAAGGCTATTTAGAGTGAATTAATTATTTTATCCATAGCTCGGAAGGTCAGATATGTGTGGTATTTTTAGCTTGTAACCAAGGTGAGATTTGCATCATCTCTTTTATAGCTTGGAACTAAGGTGAGGTTCTCGTTGTGTCTTTAGCTCGGCCATGAGGTTGCCAATGTGAGATTCACGTAATATCTTTAGATCGCCCTTGAGGTCAGATTTTTACTCATAGCTTAGCACTAGGGTGAAAATATTTAGCTTGGAACCAAGGTGAGATTCATGTCAATTTTTAGCTCGGCCATGGGGTCAGATTTTACTTACAACTTGGCACAAAGCTGAAAATGCAGGAGATTTCTAGCTCATGAACCGAGGTGAAAGCACTAAAAGTTGTTAGCTCGGTTCCAAGGTGAATTCTTTCGTCCATAACTCAATACCAACAGGTGTATATGTTAGATATTTTATCTCAGTCTCAAGGTAGGCTTTTTATTCTATAGCCTGGAACCAGGGTGAGATTCATCTCAATACCTTAGGTGAAAATTCGTAAGATTTTCAACTTAGATTCATGGTAGATTGATTGAAGAAAACATGTGAGGACTCATGGTGGATTGATAAATGCATAATGCATTGGAAGTTGAGTTCAAAGATTCAGCTTTGTACTAAAGTGATCTTAATAAGTCAATTTCACAAGCATGTAGCAGATACAGAAGCTTCAAAGTGAGCAGAGACAAAATGAATAAATTTCAGAGATAAGCATAGCAAGCATACCGTTGAGGAGTTTCCTATATCCATGAGAAACTTGACAGATCATATCTGAGGGATGAGCATAGCTAATCATGCATATAAAGAGTTTCACCAATTCATTGGAAATTTAGCATATTAAGTCGTGATCACCTCTTATCTAAGGCTTTAAAGCATTCCTTAATATGAATACATAAATATAATTTTGTGATAGTACCTTTTTCAGGTTTTCAGCACTCCAAGCTGATTTGCATGAGCTTTTTTGTGTTCCCTTTGTAGGAAGGGATTTGAAGTAGTTCATTTGGTGGTAGTACCTTTTGATGCGGTTGTCTACCATAAAACTGACCACTATAGCATCCTCAACTTACTTTTACAAGATTTAGGCTTTCTGGGTGAGAAGGCTATGGCCATTATAGGACTTCAATTTGTTTTGGTTTTTGTTTTTTTTTTTTGGCAGATGCTCCTCTCACCGATGACATTGATAATCCCGGCTGCGAGATTGTTTTTAATCTCTCTCCTTGTCTTTGTTAGGTTGGTCATGGTGAATGATGATGACCTCTTTCATCTCAATCATTTCTAGTTTGATCTTTATAGTTTCTTAGCTCTTGGCTGTTGATCGTTCTCCACAGATGTTCTGAGATAACCTTTTCTCATGAGGTTTTCTTTCTCACTTTGAGGTCTTTACAACCCTCAGTATCGTGACCGTGGTCATGGTGAAATGCACATCTTTTGTGCTTTGCTCTAAAGGCATTTTGTCTTATTGGCCTTGGCCATTTCAGCGATGGGTTTCGCTTTATTTGCATCAAGATTTTCACTCGAGGAGTGTTGAGCAGGGTTTCTCGCTCGAGGAGCATTGAGCATAGATTCTCGCTCGAGGAGCGTTGAGCGTGGATTCTCGCTCGAGGAATGTTAAGCATGGATTCTCGCTCGAGGAGCGTTGAGCGTGGATTCTCGCTCGAGGAGTGGTAAGCATAGATCCTCGCTCGATGAGCTTTGAGCATGAATTCTCAGCTCGAGGAGCTTTGAGCATGGATTCTCGCTCGAGGAGTGTTAAGCATGGATCTTCGCTCGAGGAGCGTTGAGCATGGTGTAGTAGTCATTGTTTTCTCTCGGATCTCGACCTCTCTACCCATTTTTTGTAGCTTTGGTGGTCGTTTTCCTCCATCCTCGTTGTTGTTGTCTCTTCAGTGTAGGTGCATTTTTCAGCTCGTTAGAGCAGCTCTGAGAGCGATTTAGGGGCTTCTTAGAGAGGGAGAATTTATATCGGAGCTCATCATTTTTGAGTCCATTCTTTAGGGCTGCTATGGCAGCATATTACTCTAAGTCTTTGACCTGGAGAGCTTTGGTTGGTCTCGACCTCTCTCCCCAGCTCGGAGAGCGTTTTAGGGGCTTTTTAGAGAGGAAGGATTTAAATCGGAGCTCACTGCTTTGAGTCCATTCTTTAGGGCTACTATGGCAGCATATTGCTCTAAGTCTTTGACCTGGAGAGCTTTGGTTGGTCTCGACCTCTCTCCCGAGCTTTGAGAGTGTTTTAGGGGAATTTTAGAGAGGGATGATTTAAATCGGAGCTCACAATTTTGAGTCCATTCTTTAGGGCCGCTACAACCTTAGATTGCCCTAAGTCTTTGACTTGGAGAGCTTTGATCGGTCTCGACCTCTCTACCCCTTTTTTTTGTTTCTTCTGTGGTCATTCCTCTCCATTCTTGTTGTCATTGTCTCCTCAGTACTGAGGTGTTTCTCAGCTCGTAAAAGCAGCTTTGAAAGTGTTTTAGAGGTTTCTTAGAGAGGGAGAATTCAAATTGGAACTCGTCTCTGAGTCCGTTCATTAGGACCGTTATGGCCTTAGATTGCTAGGTTTTTTGAGCTTTTATTGGTTTTGGATAGCCCTAGTGGTGGTTTTTAGCTTAGATGGTTTAATGAAACAAGGTTGTTAGGTTTTCAACCTTTTTAGCGAGCAAGTTGAAGTGCTCGACTGTTGGAGGTGGTTTCAGTCAACTATGGTGTTTCTGTTGGAAGGAAAAATGTTGATTTTCTCGCCGTCCATGGCAGCTCTCTTCCTTTACATGCTTAGAACCTCCCCCTACCTAGCGCGCCAAAATGTTTGTGCCAAAAGTGGAGCTGGGGGCAAACCTGGAAGAGAACAAAGAAACACGTCAGGAAAGACCGGACGTCGGCCCGGCGTAGACTCTCCGACGCTCAAGTCAGTGTTTAGAGGTGGAGGCAAGAGAGATAATGAATGGAGAGGAAAAGAGTAAAATGAGAGGCTTAGGGTTACCTGGTGGAAAGTGTCTACCTTTTATATGAGAGAGATAAGCATGTGACGTGGCACTATGGGATTGGCTAAGCTGGTGAGATTTGTCTCTAACAATGCCCAATAGATGCGTGTCCAACGGTCAATTGTATGTGGTGTGGCAGTGCAGCGCTGACCTCGCCTGGTGCACGTCAGAGCTTGACTGTGAAGGACAGCGTGTGTCTGAGGTGGTGGCCCAAATTGACCCTAACAGTCACCACGACCTCTTATCTGATAGGTGACCTATTTGTTTGACAAATTTCATAAATAAAAGAAATCCATAAAGGATTTGACAGTTTTTCCAAGTATTTTTTCCTACCTAAATGAAACCCCGGTATCAAGTAGTTTATTGGACTCTGATTTTTTTTTTGAATGGCAGATTTTATTGATAATTGAAGTGTGATTAAAAATCACTACAAAACGAACAGGACCAAGCAAGAAGGACCAACCCGCAGACAGAAAAAACTAAGAAACATCAAAACAAAGAACAACAAAAACCAAACCATCACAAAAAGCTAATTCAAACCACTACACAAGTCTCACACGTCCACACCCAAACTGCACAGACAACAGACACCAACTTGAAAGATCAACTCTTCAGGTGAATCCAACATAAGGAAGCTCTACTCGCAATAGACAACTCCATACAATTACCAATCTCTCAAAAACATGAAAAAACTCATCAATGATAACGATTAAAGAATCAGAGACACTAACTCTCTTCCAACATAGCCTTAAATTTTTCTAAGATCACTCTATCATCGCTATCAAAAGAGATGCCCAGCTTTTTCTCAATATCCAAAGTTGCTTGAGTTTTGTCTATCAAGATACGATTTCTATTCCGAACGTCGCCATCTGAAAGAGAATCATCGACAACTTCCCCTATTTGCTGCTTAGATTTCTGTGACTTAGTTCTTTGTAACTTAAGCTTCTTACTCAACTTCTTACTACGTTTCTTATTTTTCTCCAACAGATTACTAAACCAGTAGGGTATTTATTTTTTTCTTTCACGAGACTCAAAATTCTACTTGAAAATATTTTAGAATATGGTGGAATGGAGTATATATATCAAGATTAAATTTTGGAAGGTAATTGGAAAAAGAAAATTCCAAACACACAAAGAAACCGGATGGAAACAAGATCATGCATGTGTTGTGTTGAAAGACCAGCTTTTGCTCGCAATGTGACAAACTTTTGCTATGAATATGATTGCTGGAATTTTTATGTCTGTCCCTTTCTCGTTTGGCTTTATGTTGATTAAGGGGTGAAAGTCATTTTCATTATTGTAACTAGTTTTGTTTCTTGTTTCATGCAAGTGCAACTAGAACTGAGCTAATATCCAAAATTTTCTTTTGGATTTCAAAGATCGATCCAGTTGGAGGAAACTTCATAGAAATTTCTTGTCAACATTGACAATGTTATTCTCGGTTGCCATAAGTTATAAATTGAGGTTTCACCCCAAAAAAAAAACTTATAAGTTGAGGAAGCAGAGTGGATTATGGAACATATATATTGATATTTGTGAACGGAAATCGATCAAGAAATCGAGCTGGAAAAATGCTATGAAGTTTCTAAGCTTAGCAAAATGTAAACTATTTTTGTTTTTTTGTATTTTTGAAAAGATTTTTTTTTTTACGCAATTAAACCCATATTTGGTTGAAAAACTAGCATTGTTAATACTTGAAAACCTAGCATTGTTTATATATCCTATATATTAAAAAGTACTACCTCTTCTAAAACTTTTAAATCGTTCATTATATCCTTATTTTTCTAATATATTTCTTAAACACCATTGTATAAACTTTTATAGTTTTACTCAACTAAAAACTCTATTTTCATTTAATTAAATCTAATATCCTTCTAACTATTTAATTTTTACCATTTTACTATTTTAATTAAAAACTTATATACATTAGAATTTTTTAAATATACTTTTATAGTTTTACTCAACTAAAAGCTCTATTTTTTTATTTAATTTATCTAATATCCTTGTACCTATTTTATTTTTATCATTTTACTAATTTAATTAAAAAAACTTAGATATATTAGAAATTTTACAATATATTTCTTGAATGACATTATTTATATTTTTTAATTTTTGCCATTTTAATTTAAAAAAATTAGAGACTTTTTTTTTGTATATTTACAAGTTAACCTTATTCGAGCTGGGTTGACCCATTATGGGGGTAAAGCTCACCCAACAATGCCTTTCTCCATTCACAAGACTCGAACCCTAGACCTTACGTAAGGGGAACAAGTGCCAAACCATTTTAATTTTTAAAAATGAGAAACTTTTTGGTAGGTCTGGACCCATTTCAATTATAATATAAACTAATAAAAGTATCATTATTAAGTTTAAAAGTTAAAATAAGTTGTCTAATCATTAATTATTCATATTTTTAAAACTAATTAAGTTAAAAACTTATTTAAAATTTAATTATTGTGATTGACTTTTTTTTTATTTTTGTAATGCGTATTGGTAGTTTAATGTATTGGAGTGTATAACAAGAATTTAAAGTTTTTAAAAATAAAAAGAAGAACAACATGCAATTATTCCTTTGACTTATAAAGTTAGAGGAGTTTACACCAAAAAAAAAAAGTTAGAGGATTCAATCGGATGGGTTTGACTGTCTTTGGGTTATCTGGGTCAAGGTCAAATTAGTCAGGTAATTTTCTCAGGTCATTCGGGTTTCGGCTCATCTGGGTTCAGATCATTCAGGTCTCAGGTCTGGCGGGTTTGGGTTTTTGGCTCAGGTTACTTTGGTTTCTGGGTCATTCCGGTTTTGGCGTTTTTGGGTCTAGGACTCGGATCAATTGGGTCAGCCTTGGATTTTTTAATGTTTAATTCTTAAATTTATTTAATATCTTTATTAGTCGATTTATTTTACCGTCCACTATCGGTAAAGTTTAGTAAACTGCATATACGAGGTTAAAGAGTTGATATGTGTCCTTTTATATATTAATTTTGAATATTAAATACATAATTAATTACTATGAAGTGAGGTATATGTTCAAATAAGTATTAGTTTATATGATATCTAAATTTATGTTCTTTCCTAAATAGAAAATTTTTTCAAGAAATTACTAATTAATTATTATTATTTATTCATTATGTAAAAAATCAAATTACAAATTATAAATTTATCATAAATTATTCATATAACTGATTTAGTATTAATTCATATAATAATTGTTCATATTGTGAAGTTTACCAAATTTAATCATAATAGGCAAAACTATAACAATAATATAAATTTTATTGAATAAATGATAATTTAGAATAGTTAAATTTATAACAATATGGATTTTATTGAATAAAATATAATTTTAGTTTATAATATTAACTTTTCGGGTCTTTCATTACGAATTTGTCGGGTCTGGATAGGTTGGATTCGGGATCGTTTACTTTTTCTGATAAAATAGGGTTAAGTTTGGTTGGGCGGGTTATCAAGTTTGGATAAGGTTTTGACAGTTCTACTTATAATTAATTTCAAATATTATTTTAATTTTCTTTTAGTTTAAACACGATGAGTCACGTGCAATACACGTGGAAGTGAAGATTAGTAAGCCAAAAATATCGAAACTATTATAATTTGAGTCAATCAGCCATCATTCTTTACCCTTTTCCCTCCCAAACTAACCGGATTTGAATAAAAATTCCTAATATAGCAAATGGTCAATATAAGTTGGATAGAAAATACTAATGTGGACCAAGGCTTAGTTTAAACAATGGAAAATTATTTAATACACCGTTAGACCACACATGCGGATCTAGAAGGGTGACATGTGTCTTTTTAGGGACTAGATTGAAATATTAAAAAAATAATTAATTCTGAAATGAGATACTTGTCAACCTTTTAACCCACTTGTGGAATCCAAAAACTACACTGACGATATATCAAATACTAACTCTTAAACAATTCATTAAACAATTTATCCATGTCTTTTAGAAGTTGAATTTTTTGTATATCTGAAGTTTAAATCTTAGCTCCCTCTTTAGATCTCACACATAGTTCTCCAAGTACCCAAAAAAAAAAAAAAAGGCTATCGTGGCAAATGATTGTTCAATGAGTTTGAATAGAACCCTTTTTCATATAGAAAAATACTTTTTATCCCACCTGGTTTTACCATCTATTATCCCACCTAACAATTATATAAATTAAGAATTTACTTACAGGTTCAACTAGTTACAATTAAGAAGAGTTTACTAGATAAATCATTGAGTTTTTGGTTCGAAGAAGGTAGAGAAAGAAGTCTGCCTAGAGGAATTTTGGCCACATCATTGGTGTGGTGACTCCATTTATTGTTTGTGCATGGCTTCGTGATTGTGCTACTTAATCTATCACTTAAATTCCGACTAGTATCATAATTTTTTTTATAAAAATTAATTTTAGTAGTTTCATAAGTAAATTACTTATATATATTATTCTACCAAAAGAAAACGTATTATATATCAAACGAATAAAAAATTGTGGGATGAATAGTAGTGTTTATATATACTTCTCAATATACAGAGTAAATTCTAAAACTTTTTAATCATTTCTCTCCCGGACCTTGCTTTGTAGTAGTAATATTTTTCCTACAAGAAAATAACAATAAAATCGACATGTACTGTAATGAACCATACCCCAACATGCCCATCTCCTTTCCTCTCTTTATGTCTAGAAGAGTTTGATAAAATGATGAACAATATATGTTTGTCTTGTGCAAAAGCTGTTTAACAGATGTTGACAGATTCGGCATTATAGGGTTGATCAACATATCTATATGTGTTTGTATCCTTGTATAGATGCAACTTAAATAAGAACAAAAGAAAGGAAAATGAGGAGGCAGGAGAAGATGCTATCAAAATGACAAGCATGATGGACATTCGGCTTCAATCAAAAAATATATACTTCCAAGGGAAAACAATGATACTATCCTACTCCACAAAAAGCTGAATCACTAATCAATGCCATTGAGGGCCCTTTTAAGACAAGACAATTAGAAAATTATGTCAAAAATTGTGTTATGTAATTGTATACTACATAATAAATAATACATAAAATAAACTTATATAAAGAGGGAGTTAAGTTCAAAAAGTCGGGAATACCTTTTTTTTTTTGGGCAAAGGGAATGCCATTAATTCCCTTGAAATTCTTAAGATCTTTTGGGAGATTAGTTTCTTTGTTATTGACTGGGTGAACATTTTTGCCATATCATAAAGGGTCAATTGTTTTGTTAAAATTGGCTTGTCTAAGTCTTATATAATTTTTCCTTTTCCAATTGAAATCATTTAAGTATTTAATAAAAGATATTTCGATAATCTACAATTTTCGTGAAAGATTCGAAGGCTATAATTTGACATTTCAAATGTCAAAAAGACCCCTAAAATAAATAAATTTAACTTTACATAGTTTTGGTTTTGCGGATCTAATTAAATTAAAGATGATTTAAGTGACTAGAAAAAAGATAAGAGAAAGTTAAAAGGGATGGGAATGCCCCAATTCTTTAAAATTATGAGATTTTTAGCTATTAGGAGTTTTTATTTGTCATTTTGTAATCTTTAGGAGTGCGTATAGGTGGATACGAGCAGGTCAGGTTGGATTATGGTCGGGTTCGGGTCGTCATATATCGGGTCATTTTGAGATCGGACCATTTTTAGAATCAGGTCGTAATATGCCAAGTCATCTCGAGTTTGATACTCAACTTTTCGTGGTCATTTTGAATTTAGTGCTCGAATTTCAAGATCCGAGTCATATTTGTTTGAATTTGTCACGGTTCTAATACAATAGTTTCAATTATGGGTTTAAAATTGCCTAGACATTTCCTTGGAGTAAAAAGAAAAAGGCCCTTGATTTTGTTGTTAGAAGAAGGACAACAATAGCTAGAGAGAGAAACTGAGAATAAAATTTTAATAAAAAGATTCTTAAAAGTTATTCAGAGCCGTCTAAGATGTTTATTTTGTTCATTAACGATGTGTCACAATTTTGTGTTCTGACCGTGAATAGCTCTTATTCATTATCAAAGTGCATCGAATATTAATCCAATATAGATCTCCTCTTTGCTAAGATGATGTTAATGAAAGGAAGTTGCTAGTCCAAATTTGATTTAACAAGTAGTCGAAGAGGTTCAAATTAGTGGAGAACATCTCTGTGTAGCTTAGAGTAGATAAAAACGTTATGCGGACAATAGGCATAATTATTAAATATACCAGCAAATTAAGACTTAGTAAATATATCAACAAGTTGATCTCCACTTTTCACATAATTAGTAGAGATCAACCCATGTTGCAATTTTTCCCTAACAAGGTGACAATCTACTTCTATATGTTTAGTCCTTTCCTGAAACACTGGAATTGAAACAATGTGGAGAGCAGCTTGATTATCACACCAGAGTGTCATGGGACTTGGATTTGCAAAAGCAATTTCTTTTAGTAATTCATGCACCCACCATCAGCTCACTGATTTTTCAAATAGCTAATGCCTCCAAGATTTTTCAAATAAAGCATTTCTACAACAACGTGATCAAGCCATCCAGTGCTTACTTGTTTGAGCCAGTTAGGAGAATATCATCCAAATAAATTAGGCAATAGATTCGAGTGGAGCCATTGATGTAAAAGGAGAGTGAAGAATCGGTTTTCGATCCTTGAAAACCATGCTCAATTAATTTGTCAGTAAGGCATTTAAACCATACCCTGGGAGCCTTTTTGAGACCGTAAAGAGACTTTAGAAGCTTGCAAACATGAGTTGAGTTATTTGGATCAACAAACCCGATTGGTTGTTCCATAAAAACAGTTTCTTCCATTTTTCCATGCAAGAAGGCATTAGACAAGTCCAACTGTTGAATTGGCCAATTTTGTTGAACAATAAGAGACAATATAAGAAGGACGGTTTGGGGTTTTATCACCAGGCTGAAGGTTTCATTATAATCCAAACCAGGGCGTTGGTGAAACCCTTTTGTAGCAAGCTCTGCTTTGAATCTTTCCACACTGCCATCTTTGTTATTCTTGATTCGGAATACCCACTTGCAGCCGATTATGTTTTGAGCAGAGTGGCGAGGAATTAGTTCCCAAGTTCCATTACGGATTAGAGCGTTATATTTCTCAACCATTGTTTGTCTCCGTTCAAGGGATTTCAACGCTTGGGAGGCAGTAGTCGGTTCAACCAGATTTGTTGCAATATGGGTGTTGGCTTTATGTTTTGGTTTTGGTTTTCCTGTGTCTGATCGGGTTACCATGTGATGTGTCTTGGTTTGATGGTTTGGTGGTTGGTTGTTGTATTTGGTGAGATCAACTATCAGAGATAGTCCTGGAGATGCCGATGGTGATGGAATTGGGGAAGTTTCTGGTAATGCAGTGGAGGTAGGTTTAGGTTTGGGTGGAGTTGTTGGAGGTGGGTTTAGGTTGGAGAAGTCGGGTTGATTTAAGGGTTCTGTTGGTTTTGGTGTTTCTGGTATGTTGGTAGTTGGGCTTGGGCTTGTTTGTTGAATTGGTGATTGTTGTTGTTGGGCTTGTGGAATTAAAGGTGAAAGTAATTTTGCATCTGCTGGGTTAGGTTTTGTGTTGGAAGTTGGTATTGAATTGGTTTCTGTTCTTGAAATTGCCATGGGAAAAAGGAATTTTGTTGGTGCAGCAATTGGTGCCATTGGGCAATTACTCACTTGAAATGGAAAAACCTGTTCATCAAACAAAACATGACGTGAGATATGGATTTTGCTAGTTTCAAGATCAAGACATCTGTACCCTTTGTGAAGCTTATTGTATCCTAAGAATACAAAAGTTCGGAGGTTGTCGTATTTGGGCTTTTCATGAAAGATTGTTTCAAATGGGCTTTTATAGTTGAGTTTAGGTGTCGGTAGTTTATTTATGATGTATACTGCGGCATCAAAAGCATACGCCTAATATTTTAACGGAACACCTGCATGATACATCAGTGCTAGTCCAGTTTCCACAATGTGTCGATGTTTTCTTTCTGCACACCCATTTTGTTCGGGTGTATGAGGGCATGACCTGTGTTGAGCTATTCTGTTTTGGGCTAGGTATTGGGTTAAGGCCTGGTATTCCCCGCCCCAGTCTGCTTGAAAGGATTTAATCGGCCTGTCAAAGAATTTTTCCACAATAGCTCTGAATTTGTTAAAGATATTTAAGACATCAGATTTATTTTTGACAGTGAATAGCCAAGAATATTTGCTAAAGTGATCAAAGAATAGCACATAATAAACAGAATTTTCAACAGACTTTATTGGAGATGGACCCCAAACATCGGAGCAAACAAGTACAAGTTGCTCTTTAGCCTGAAATTAAGAATCCAAAAATGCCAATTTCTTGGCTTTGCTAATGCAACAAGCATGACATAAGGAATTATTGGAAGACTTAAAAGAAATTGAATTATCATTCAATGTTTTTCTAATTGTCCTAATCAAAGCATGGCCAAGGCGAGCATGCCAGGTAGTTAGACTAGCAAGGTGTGAACGAATTGGCTGTCTATTGAACTGGATTGGGTAAAGACCATTTTCACTCCGGCCTCTCAATAAAACCTGCCTCGTGGGGATATCCTTCACATCAAAATGATAAGGAAACAATTCCAAGGAGACATTATTATTTTTTGTGAAAGAGTGGATAGATAACAAATTGTTAGAGGAAGCAGGAACATGCAGAATATTATCAAGCTTAAAAGAATTATGACCAGCAGATAATATTGAAGAAGCAATATTTTTGATAGGTAGAGTTTTACCATTTCCAATTGTAACTGAATCAGGGCCAGAGTATTCATTGTGAATCCCAAGGTTTTCCAGATCAGCGGTGAGATGGTGAGTGGCACCCGAGTCTGCAAGCCAGGTACTTGTGTTTGGTGGCTGTATTGCGGCAAGGTTTCTTTGTGGCTTCATCGTTGATTGGTTCGGTTGTTTTGGCTTCTGGGTGTCGTGCATTGTCTAGCAGAATGTCCAAATTCATTGCAGCTAAAACAGGTAATGTTTTGAGTGTCAGTAGCATTACCTCCTTGCACATAAGATGATGATGGTGCTGAATTGAAATTTTGTGCTGCAAAATTCTGCCTGCCTCAACCTCTTTCTCCATGACGTCCTCTTCCTCTAGACTGAGGGTTTTGTCGTGCTGCAAACTGAGCAGTAGGAGGATTGCAACAGTGTTTGATCTACTCCAAGCTGAGATTCCTCGCTGAGCAACAAGCCATATAAGTTGACAAACTTTATAGGCTCCAATTTTGCCTCTAGGGCTCGAGTAAATGGGCGGTAAATTTCTCCCATTCCGCCAAGAACTGCATCCACTAGTAGTTCTTCAACAATAGGGCTGTTAAGGGCTGCCAACTGATCAAAATAGCCCTTAGCTCGTTGCATATAAGCTGTTATTGACTCTTGCTTTCGCTCAATTTTCAAAAGAGTTGCTCTAATCTGGCGAATCTGTGGTTTCGCACCAGATGAGAATGAAGTAACAAGCTTCTCCCAAGCTTGTTTGGCAGTGGTAACGCCGACTACTTGAGGTAAGACTCCTTCGGATTAAGAGCAGGTGATCCAAGCGAGGACCATCTGATCTCGTTGGAACCAAGTTTGGTAGGCTGGATTTGGTTGATTGTTGGCCAAAGTTGGCGCAGGTGCTACATTGTCTCCTTCAATATGTGCGGTTAAGTTATAACTTTGTATGATTGGTTTGATTTGTGCCTACCAAAGAAGAAAATTGGTTCGGGTGAGTCTAACCGAAACTTGTTGAGAGATGTTCGGAAAAGGAGAAATGGAGGTTGTTTGGGCGGAGGAGGAGCTGGCGGCTTCAACGATCGACATAGTTTCTGTTTTGGTGAAGAGAGTTTGAGTCAAGAGAAAAAGAAGAGATTTTGTTTGATTAAAACACTATAGCCCTGATACCATGTAAGAGCTCTCAAGGAGTGATTGTATTCATATCAAAGTGAGGTATTTATACAAAGGTTTGATACATGATAAGTATGACTAGCTATACAACATCTAAAGGAGGGTTAGGCTGATCCTTAGCTATATACAATTAAGGGATAAATACAAACAATTAACTTGCTTTATCAATTAGAACTACTTTAATTATGGTTACTTAAAGATAAAGGTGCATGCTATTTCTTGATCTTTTGAATTGAGTGCTCTTATTGTTCTTTGTTATTCTGATTTAATGATTGCATTAATCCTTGATATATGTATGTATTCAAAATTTATTTTTGAAAAGTAATTTTCAACATAGATTTGTATAAAATTTGTTCTATTTTTAATATTAACCCATGAGTCTATCGAGTCAGTCTTGTCAGTCTTAAACATGTTTTTGGGTGTCGTCCTAGTTAAGAAAACCCTCAAGTGACATAACACCTCCTGAGTACCTCTATCAGTCTCAGGTTTATATGGCTTGCGTCATGTGCTAAGTGCAGCTAAAACAGCTAATATTTTGCATTAGCAAAGCCAAGAATTGAATACCATTGAAGAATTATTTCAAGAAACAGGAATTGAGGATTGAGCTTAAATTGCTAAGGATCGAAGATATGAAGCCCAGAAGCCTTGGACTTATTGGAAATTTTATATGGGATAATACTCAGCCAATATAAGCCCACAATTGGAGTTAAAATCCCAATTTGTCTCGCACAAGCCTAAAAAAAATCCAATTCCCACAATTTTCCGATACTAGTCCTATTTGGATTAGGATTTAGGGCAGTCTCAGTAAAAAGGCCATAACTTTCTGCTCAGATCTCCGTTTTAGGCCCATGAGTAGCCGTTGAAAAGCTAACGTCGAGATCTACAACTTTTCTTTGAAATCCAAAGACTAGTTCTGCCATCTTCAAGCCTGAAATTGCTGTCTAGATTGCTGTGCATTCAAGAATTTTTCAGGATCCTATTTTCACTTGGATTTTGCTCTAGGAAGACTTTTAATCCAACTTGGAGACCAAGTTGGAGCCTAGAACGTCCTAGAGTCCTATCCTAAGTATAATTGAAGTGTTTAGGTTATTTTTTCACTATAAATAGCCACCTTATGTAACCCTAGAGAACACAATTCTCTATCATCTTTTTCTTAGAAAATATTCTAGTTTTTTCTCTAGTTTTAGGTTGAGGGTGTCGACACCTCTCTTTGCATAGAGAGGTGCGATAACCCTCCTTATTGAAGGCTAAGGAGATTTCGCCCCAAGGTCTTGTAAGTTTTCTTAAGCCTCTCATGGATTTTTCCAAATCCATGAGTAGCAAAACACTTAATACTTCTTATCCTTTGGTGAACTTAATCAATTGATTATGGTGAGATTTTTGTGCTTATAACTTGATATTTGTTCTTGATAGATTGTAAGCGAGTCTCTGTTTTATTTTATGATCTTAATTGGTATTGATTTAAACTGGCCAGTAAAGAGGTAACATGATTGATCTACAGTTAAATCAAACAAGATGGTTAGGTCTTGAGTTTGATTGTTTGGTAACAAAATGTGGATGCTTAGTCACAACTCAATGGGACGAGTTTACCAATGGGTGATTTATTTGCTTATTGGTTGGTTTTACTTGTTAAGCATGTGTGAAAAACTAATAATTTAATTGTTCTTAATGCTTTGTTCTTAAGTAGTCTTTAAGCCCTAGAACGGTAATTGATTGCTGAAGCAATAAAAGGGATAATTTAGCCTTATACGGCATCTTATCTAATATACATGTTAGGGTTTCCCTAAACCAGTTGTCATCAAGGATAAAATATTGAATTCATCTTTTTAATCAAGTATCCATAGTTAATTTGATTGATTTCTACCATTGGAGAATAAGTATGCCTTTTAATTATTGTTCTTTTTATAAATTGCCATAGATTTATATTTAATTTACTTTGCTTTGTTTTTAGTTAATTGTTTTCTTTTAGTTGATAATTCTTAATCCCTTGTTTCTTGTTCTAAAACTAAATTCTAGAAAAGATTTATTCTTTGGGATAAGTTTATTCCCCTTCTCTGTGGGATCGACCCCTGCTTGCCCTATCTACTTAGTTAGGTTTTCGTGGGGATTATTTTTATGATTGCTGACGACCGATCACTTGCGTAGGTAAAGGAAACCAATTGGAGCATAGCTTTTCACAATCAATTACCTTAACCCCAAAATTATTACCTTAGATGAACAAATTGGAACATAATTTTTCACAATTGATTCCTTTTAATCTAAATAATTCTTTACCACTTTGGCTTAAGATTTATAAATATTAAAGCATTAAGAACAAGTAATTCTAAGCAAGCACAAAAGCAATAAGAATATCACATACAAGTTACTTTTGATCCTTAAATCCCTTGAAAAGAATTAGAATTAACTAACTCATACTCAATTGCTACCAAAAATCAACGTAGTAGACTTCTATCTAGAATTGATTTAGCATATGTAAAACCTAATTTATCAAGAGGGTATCGATCCAATCCATCAAAACAAGCAAACATAGAACTAAAACAGAGAGTTACGAAATACCCAAATAAGATTTCATAGATAAGTGCAAAATCTCCCCATGATTAAGTCAAGAGATCAATTAAATTCTACATTGGAGAAAAGAAAAGAACTACTCACTCATGAATTGCGTGAGCATCAAAAGAAGAAGAGAAAACATAAAGAAAACATAGTTATGGCCGTTGGTTGTTCTCGAAGAGAGGAGAAAACCCTAACTCCTCAAAGCTCCAATAATTCTCAACATAATAAAAACCTAGATCTAAAGTGGCTATTTATAGTGGAAAAATACCCTAAAGACTCCAATCATACTTATAGGATTCAACTAACCCTAGGTTGAAATATACTCTACCTATGGTCTCCAAGTCAGTTTAGAACTCTCCTTGGGCTTCAATTGGGTGAAATTTAGACTAGGGCCCAAAACTGATACTGGACAGAAACTTCAGGGGCAATTTTGGAATTGAAGATGGCATAACTAGGCTTTGTGCAAAACAGAAAAGTTGTAGATCTCTGAGTCTTCGGTCCAACGCAATTTGAATCAACTCATTCGGAGGTCAGGATCAAAAGTTATGGCCATTTACCAAGACTGCGCAGAATTCTACTCCAACTAGGAAAGGGTTGCAGAATTAAGTCTTTGCAAAGGGTTTGGACACTTTGTTTCTTCACAATTGAGCTTGATCCTTGTTCTTTCACCTTGGAATCTTTCATCAATGATCTTCATGACTTAAAATTGACTCCAATTGATCTTCAATCTTGAACTTCAAGTCTTCAAATCTTTACTACAAAAATGCTAAGTCCATATTTGTGACAAAAGTCATCAAAATAGCTTCTAAAATAATGAAAAACAATAAGTTTTCACTTTTCTTCTCTTCAAGACCTAAAATCACAAATACTTACAAAATAGAGCTTATTAGAGCATAAATACATCCAGAAACATAAGAAAATAACTATAAAAATATGGTTAATTTTGGTCTGATCACATACCGAGTTCAGCTCCCCCATATGCACACCCCGAACCGGTACATACATATTGTGTGTCGGGCCTGGAGCGACGAACCATGTGGATCCAAATTCAAACCATGGTCCACCAAATGAGTGCAACTACTAGCTAGTATAACCGCCAAACAAAGCTATACGTACTCGCAATAAGTCCCCATCTGCTTGCAACCGATTGCGAACTTAAAGCCATGGGTCATTGATGAACCCAAAACAGTTTATTAAAACCATTTATAAAACAAGTATATAAAACCGTAATAAAACAGTTCCTCAACGGGTTCTTGGTTAAGGATGGCACACACACAGTTTAAGGAACCCGTATACCCCCACGTAGTCCAAATCTTGGACTAGGCGACCATCTTGATTAACATTGCATTCGTCTGATAGGAACATATCCAAAAACATATTAAAAACCATTTCCATTTCATAGTAAATAGAAAATAAAGCAAAATCAAACTCGAGATTACATTACGAAATCCAAGTGACTAAGATGAGTCAAAATGCAGCTAGATAGGTTCAGAATACGTTCCAGATTCAGAACTCTCTCTGGAGGTCAAACGGGCAAATTAATAATAAGACTCATTAAGGGTGAAATCATAAGAGGCACTATCATCTTTTACTATACTCTTATCCGGATTCCGCACGTTGTAATTTGAAGCTCAAAATTATACGAGCAAAATTGTAAATTTATCCATTTGAGGGTAAAATGGATATCTACCAACTCCAAATGTAAAACGGTAATTTTATATCCCTATGGACATTACAGTACATTTATGTAAATACTTATGCGACTGATATGGAGGTAAGTGTCATTTTCCTTCTAAAGATAAATCCGTAATTTAACAACTTAAGGGTAAAATAGTCATTTTCTAACAAAAATCAACATTGATCAAAAGTCAATTGTCTACCCAACTAAAAATTTGGGTCAAACCCAAGTCATTGGGTCAAGTCACAACAATGGTTCACAAGACAGGCCGAAATAGGCCCAAAGTAGTAATTAAGCTAGGTGGCTTCGCTAAGGCCTAACTAGGCCACTAAGCCACCATGTACTTAGCCCATGCAGTACCCAGCTGGCTGCCTTGAAACAATCTTGCATGTAGCGGAACTAAATTGATCAATTTTCCAGTATGGGCACAAAATTGAACATTTGTTTACGGTTCTGGGATCTCTTGAGTATTGATTGGGCCTTCTCCATCAATTTGGTCAAATCATGGTCTAACGTTCCACTTACCATAAAAGCAAGGGTCTTACATGATTATTGACCATTGGGAAAATGACACATGGAACTAGGAAACAAGGGCAAGGACTATTGTAAAATTGTTCGATTTAGGACCTTATCTTTCAATTGGGTCGTGTATTGCCATTATGCTTCAATTTCGATTCAAATAAGGGCATGACATAATCGTTGACCATTAAAAAACCAACACGTGATACTAGGGAATGGAATATATCTTCCATTATTTAAGGTGAAATTGAAACGTTAAAGCTTGATTTGACCAAATTAAAAGGTTAGTCCCTAAATATTGTATTTACAAAAAAATTAACCCTTATTTGAACAATTAATCTTCTATTTATTACTTTCATAAAATACATAAAATATAATAAAAATCTTCTCCGATTAAAGTAATCAAAGTTCCTCTATCAGCTTCATCACCCTTCTTTGATTTGTCACTAGTGGAAAGCTATCTGCAGTTGATTTGTGTTCATCGTTCTTTTCTTCATCAGAGCTATCAAATGGAATGATAGCTTGCTCCTCTGCAGATTTCTTTGTGTCACTAATGTCTTTCTTCTTTTCCTATTGCTCATTATTTTTCTTCAGCTGTTGCTCACTCTTTTTTTTTCTTCTGTTTCTCGCTTGCTTTCTGTTGTTCTTCCCTTTCATAGGCCTTATTTGCCTAATTCACTATTTCCGCTGCTCTCTTTGCTTGCTCCATATCTTGCTTAGATGTGTACCCATGGGGCTTCCTTGTTGTATCCCATTTCTGCTTGGTTTGCTGACTCATTTTCTTTAGCTGTTCTTCAACTTCTTTCCAATTGTTCAGCTTCTCAACCAACCCTGTAGCATCACTAATCCTTCTACTCAGGTATGCTGCTGCAAGTGTATCATAACAGTCTCCCATCTTTTCATGAGTTGCTAAGATCTGATTCATGTCACTCATGAATTTGACATACAACATCTGAGTATTTCCTACCAATGTTCCCATTAAACTACTTAGCTTTCTGATTTCTTCTACTAAGCATGTAATATCTTCTTTCATTGCTTCTGCCAATCCATTCATCTTGTTCATCACAGCATCTTCTCATTTCTTTACTTTAGTTGCGACATTTTGTGCAATTGTTTCCATCATTTGCTGTTCCTTGATAGTGTTCTTAATGAACCTATTAGTAGTCTCTTTGGAGAATCTGACACAACCTTCAACTAAGTCTTTCTCATAAGGCTTGAAGTCTTCAGCACTTAGATACTTCTTCATATATCCTGTAAAGATGTGACCATAACCACAAATCATCTTCTTATTTTTGTTGACCATTTCTTTCATGCCTTTAATTTTTGTCTGATCACATACCTGTTGCGCAAAGCTATAGTCTTCAGTCGATCTTTGATTTTACTGGCTTGAGGGAGCTTTGGAAACACCAATCTGGCACCATCAAAGCTTCCTTTCTTCTCTGCACTACTTTTTGCTCGCTTCACCGGAACTGTAACTTCTTTTTCTTTATCAATGTCGTCGAGCTCAGAGAGCTTTCTTTTAGCCCTGGAGCTTTCTCCATGCAGCATTACTCTCGGCAGATCAGTGAAAGTTTTGAATTAGAGGTTGAATGAATGTATGAATGAGAGAAAACAAGTTTTACAGAAATGAGAGAGAGAAAAAAAATAAGAACAGGCTAGGGTTTGAGAGGATTTTAAATAGAGGAGAGAATAAATATTAGAAGATTTTTCGGAGAAAGAGAAAGAGTTATTCGGGAAGAGGAAGGAGTAAGTGAATCTTTTTGGATTTTGAAGTGACTTTACCCAATAAGGATAAAACCAACTTTTGAAATTCAAAAAGTGTACTGACACGAAAAGGACGTGTCAAGCACGGAAAGTAGGAAACTGAAAAGCATGTCAGAGGGCAAAAATCCAACACGTTTTGTATAAGTGTATGCATGTATGTATGTACAGATTAAAGACATTGATATAAAATGAATGAAGCAATTAATTAAATATTACTGGAATCTATCATGCCAAGCTCATGTCTAATTCTGCTAAAATGCTCATCAGAAAGTGGTTTAGTAAAGATATTAACAATTTGTTTAAGGGTACTAACAAACTCAATTTTGATGTCGCCTCTTTGCACATGATCTCGAATAAAGTGATGTCGAATCTCAATATGATTGGTTCTTGAGTGTTGTACAGGATTCTTTGTGATATTGATCGCACTAGTGGCACCTCCATCATGGTAATTCCAAAATCTCGAAGTTGATGCATAATCCATATCAATTCGGCACAATAACTTCCAGCAGCTGTATATTCAGCTTCAGCAGTTGATAAAGCTACTGAATTTTGCTTTTTGCTCGACCATGACACTAGCATTTGTCCAAGAAATTGACAAGTGCCACTGGTGCTTTTTCTATCTGTTTTACTACCTGCAAAATCAGTATCAGAATATCCTGCAATATCTAACAGAGATCCTTTAGGATACCATAGACCTAGGCTAGTGGTTCCTTGAAGGTACCTGGAGATCCTCTTCACAGCAATAAGATGAGATTCCTTTGGACAAGATTGAAAACGAGCACAAAGACAAAGACTAAAGAGTATATCTGGCGTACTAGCAGTGAGATAGAGTAGGGAGCCAATCGTACCTCGATAGAGCTTCTGATCAACTACCTTTCCTTTCTCATCGGAATCTAATTTAGTACTAGTAGCCATTGGTGTCTTTATTGGTCAGTCCTTCATGCTAAATTTCTTTAACATCTCCTTTGTATACTTGGACTGGCGAATGAAGATACCTTCAGAGCATTGTTTAATTTGAAGTCCTAGGAAGAAAGTTAATTCTCCCATCATGCTTATCTCGAATTCTCCCTGCATTTCTTTAGCAAAATACTTACACAACTTTCATTAGTGGCACCAAAGATAATATCATCAACATAAATTTGAACAATTAGGAAATCAGACTTTTTCTTTTTGATGAAGAGAGTAGTATCTATACTTCCCCTTGTGAACCCTTTGTCCAGGAGAAATTTAGATAATCTTTCATACCAAGCCCGAGGCGCTTGCTTGAGTCCATAGAGAGCTTTGTGAAGTCTGTATACATAATTAGGGTGGTTGCTGTCTTCAAAGCCTTGTGGTTGTTCCACATATACCTTTTCTTGAATGTGACCATTAAGGAAGGCACTTTTCACATCCATTTGGTAGAGCTTGAAGTCCATGTAGCATGCAGATGCAAGAAGTAATCTGATTGCTTCGAGTCTTGCCACAGGACCAAATGTCTCGTCATAATCTATCCCTTCTTTTTGGTTGTATCCCTTTACAACTAATCTAGCTTTTGTTTTTGACAACTCTGCCATTTTCATCAAGCTTGTTCCTGAATACCCACTTTGTGCCAATAATAGGATGATCTGCTGGTGGTGGCACTAATGTCCACACTTTGTTCCTTTCAAACTGATTCAGCTTTTCTTGCCTTGCAATCTTCCAGCTTTCTTCTTTTTCAGCGTCTTGAAATACTTTTGGCTCAATTTGGGATATGAAAGCAGCAAACTCACAAACTTCTCTAAGTGCTCCTCTTGTTCTCACACCTTCATTTGGATTTCCAATGATCAAATCTGGAGGATGACTTTTTCCATATTTCCATGCCTTTGGGAGATCTTCATGTTGTTGCTCTTGCCTTTGAAGACTTTCGATTGGGGGATTATCATTAACCTCTTCAATGGCTCTCTCATTAGTGTCAGCAGTGGTCATGGCTTCTTTCCTGTTTGACTCATCAATACCTGCATCATCATCATCTTTCACAACCTTTCTCGGTGCACTATCAGTCTCATCAAAAACAATATGAATAGACTCTTCAACCACTAAGGATGTTTTGTTAAACACTCTATATGCCTTTGAGTTCAAAGCATATCCAAGGAAAATTGCTTCATCACTACGAGCATCAAACTTGCCAATGGGGTGTTTGCCGTCGTTAAGAATAAAACATTTAAAACCAAATCTTCTAAAGTGAGAAATATTGGCCTTTCTACCTTTATAAAGTTTATAGGGTGTTTTTGAAAGAATAGGTCTAATTGAAACACAGTTTAAAATATAGGCAGCAGTATTAGTGGCTTCAACCCAGAAATATTTTGGAAGATTGTTCTCACAAAGCATTGTTCGAGCCATGTCTTTCAAAGTTCTGTTCTTCCTTCCCAACACTCCATTTTGTTGTGGTGTTTTGGGAGCAGAAAAGTTATGTTTAAAACCATTTTCATTTCAAAAATCCTCAAAAACATGATTATCAAACTCACCACCATGGTCATTTCTAACACTAATAATAGTGAAATCTTTTTCATTTTGGACTCTCTTGTAGTGATTAGCAAAAACATCAATAGCTTCATCTTTATGAATAAGGAAATAAATCCAGGTAAATCTAGAAAAGTCATCAACTATGACAAAACCAAAAGATTTACCTCCCATACTAGTGACATCAATGGGGCCAAACAAGTCTAGATGTAGCAACTCCAACGCTCTTGTTGTCGAAACTATATTTTTGGATTTGAAGAAGCTCCTGACCTATTTGCTAAAATGACATGCTTCACAGATTTTGTTAGTATTAAAATTCAGTTTTGGGTAAGCTCGAGAGAAGATCCTTACTAATGAGTTTAGAAATGGTACTCAAGCTTGCATGACCAAGTCTTTTGTGCCACAACCAGCTATCAGTGCCATCATTCACCATGAGACACACGTCCTTGCTCAGTTGCAAGTCATCTAGGTAGACAATATATACATTTCCATGTCTCTTTCCGATGAAGATAAGCTTGTTTGTATTGATGTCATTAACTTGGCAGCTCTTGGAGTCGAAGATGACTCTCCATCCTTTGTCACAAAGTTGGTTGATGCTAAGCAGATTATACTTGAGACCTTTTACCAAGAGGACGTTCTTGATTGTTGTTGTGCTGGCTCCAATAGTATCAACTCCTTGCACTTCCCCTTTAGAGTTATCTCCAAAGGTAACATCTTTTCTTTCCTTCTTAGTAAGACTAATGAACTGTTATTATCACCAGTCATATGTTTACAGCAGCTGCTATCAAGGTACCATGGCTTCCTCTTTTGCAGTTGAGCCTTCAAACATTCTTCATTCTGCTCCTGCTAAACCTGCAAGCACAGTTCTTTAGTTTGCAAATTTAGGTACCCATATTGCTATGGGTCCTTGGTGGTTAGTAACAACATAAGTTCCTTTAGGCACCCAGATCTTTTTGATCTTAGGTTGATTCCAATCTATCTTATAGCAGTCAGGAGATTGATGTCCTTTCTTGCCACAGATATAGCACACCATGGCTCTTGGCCTAAAGTTCCTTTGGTTCCTGTTACCATCGAAGCGATTGCTTCTAGAGGATTTAGCAACATTAATGTCAGCTTTCATGAGCTCATGCAACTCATGCTCAAGTTTCTCTGTTTCCTCTGTTGCATGCTTTAATGCTTCCTCAGTAGTGTTCTTTGATTCTTGTATGCTTGTTAGTTCCTTCTTTAAACAGTATAAATCATTCATCAATCCAGAATTCATTTTCTTAAGAGCTTTGTATCTTGTAGCTAATTTTTCAAAATCGTAATATACACCATCAAATTCAAACTGCAATTCTTTAAAAGAAATAATAGAATAAGCAACTATCTCAGTTTCATTTTCTTTGGCCATGAGACAGAGGTTGGCTTTGATGTCATCTTCTGCATCACTGGTTTCTGATGAAGAATTGTCCTTGTTAGACCAGGTTCCAACCATCATTGTTTTCTTTTTTTTTCTTCTTGTCCTTCTTTTGATTTTCATTGTTGTTCAATGGACAATCTGGCTTTATGTGTCCTGGTTTTCTACACCCATGACAAATCAAAGGGGTCTGTTTACTGGCTTCACCCTTGAATTTGTCGTTCTTGAAGTTCTTCTTGTAGAGACGATTTCTTCTGCTAAGGAGTTTTTTTGTATCTCCTAGTGAAGAGACCAGTCTCTTCATCAGATTCCTCATCAGAGTCATCAATGGTCATACTTTCGATTTCCTCTTCATGGGTAGAGACCTTCAGGGCTAGACCTCTTTTCTTCTTAGCAGCCTTTCTCTTCTCATCATCATCATAGCTTTTTAGTTCTACTTCATGAGTGAGTAGAGTTCCACAGATCTCATCGAAAGTGGTTTCATTGAGATTCCTTGATTCACGAATGGCTGTGGTCAAAGGGTGCCACGACCTTGGCAGTGCTCTCAACAACTTCTTGACTCGTTCACTTTCTGGTATGGCTTTTCCCAAGTGACTCAGTCGATTAGTGAGACTACTAAATCTGTCGATCAGTGAAGTTACTGTCTCATCTGGAATCATCTTGAAAGTTTCATATTCATATTGCAGCAGGTTGATCTTTGATTCCTTGACTTGTGAAGTACCATCATGAGTAACTCTGAGTTTCTCCCAGACCTCTTTTGCATTAGTGCAATTAGAGACCCTATTGAACTAAGTAATATTCAAAGTACAGTGAAGGGTATTGATGGTTTGTAGTTCAGCTGGAACTTCTTAATGTCATCTTGTGTTCATTCAGCTCGAGGCTTGTCAACAGTTTCTTATCCAGCCTTCTTTGTTGGTTTCCAAGGTCCATCTTGTATGATTTCCCACATTTCATAGTCTGTTGCACAGATGAAGTACATCATACGGGACTTCCAAAACTAGTAATTAGTGACATCAAAGAGAGGAGGACGGTTGATTGAATGTCCTTCAGCAGCTATGTTGAAACTTGGTGAAGTTGTCATCTTTGAATCACTCTTGCGGCTGTCAGTCCGATCTACTCAAGAGCCAGCCTCTGATACCAATTGTTGGTCCACTTAGATGTGCTAGAGGGGGGTGAATAGCACTTTATCGAATTTTTAAGTTCACTAAAAAGCGTTAAAGACACTATTTCAGAGTATGTTAAAGTTACTAATGCAAAGCAGTGAAATAAACATTAAGTGAAAGCATGTGAAGGTAAAAGGATAATAATAAATACATTAACATCTGAGTAGTGGAAAAGTAAAGAGATTGAGAAAAGATAAAACTGGAACGATGAAGAAAGTGATGGAAGATTGGAGAGACGTAGATTTATAGAGGTTCGGCATTTCACACCTATGTCCTCTACCTTGGATACCCCACCAAGGATTTTCAAATCCACTAATCAGTGAAGTTAACCAGGTCTTCACCAAACCAATTACAATCCCAAAGCTTCAAACCCAAAGCTTTAACACCAAGTGCAAACCCACAATCAAAACAATCCCAAGTGCAAACCCACTCTTGTAAAAACACAAATAAACAAGTATCAAAGTGTAGAAATGATCTCAACAGATCGAAATACACACAATCAGGCCTAAAACAATCTAAAGGTGTAAACTTTAAGCGCAAATACAAGTATCCAAGCTAACAAAAATAATCTCAAACAAGAACAAGACTTGGATGTTAGGGGTTTTGAAATTCTGGAGAGAGAAAGTGATTTGATCTTCAATTGTGCTCCAAAACTTGAACTCAAACGGTTAGATTTGAGTATTTATACTCTCTCTAGCAAACTAGCCATTTGGTTTGAAATTCAAACCATTTTCCTGTTTTTCTTGTCTTTTAGTCACGCCAGCTACTAACCGCTCTAGCGCGTCCGTACGATGTTGATCGCTTCAGCTTGTCCGTACTGTTTGTCCTGAAGCTGCTAGTTGGTTTTACCTCTAGATCATTGATCCCATTAATGTCTTAAAGTTTTCTTCCAACTTCAAAATTTAGTATTGACTTGATGATTCTTAACATATGCTATCTTGATTACACTATCTCAATTCTGTTTTCTATTTTCTGAATTTGCTACCTTTGGCTTCAAATGATCTTCTTTAGAGTCCTTAAACTCTTCAAGTATCGAAAGGCTTTATGGCATTCTTCTTCATTAGTGTCTCTAATGCAGTATTCTTTTTAAGGATCTACAATGCTACAACCTTTCTCTATTGAAGGCTTTACTGCACACTGAGTAGATGTGTTAGCTTATATAATTAGTCTTATTTTGTTATCATCAAAAACAACAGGGCTCAACACTCCATTTTCATCTTCAAGCTCAAGTTCATGATAAGCCTTGGGTGCATCATGATAAACCTTGGGCGCATCAATTACCAGATATTTGCCTCAAAGTGACATTCTTATCAAATGACTCATCAAAGTCTTCTTAACCTTTGTAGTCAATATTCAAGTACTTTCCTAAGGACTTGGGAGTAATGACCATTTCATTGTCATTAACACAGACTACCAAATTCTTATCGAGAAACTTAGCTCTAGCATCATCAGACTTAATCAGTTCGGGAGACTTGGCTACACCAACATAAAATTCATTAACCAAGGATGGACTAAGCTTAGTATACAATGCCCAGCATGTTCATCTTATCAACGTTATCCTCAATTCCATCATAAGTATCATCTCCTAGAAAATTTTCCCAACCTATCAACTTAGCAGCCATAATCTGAAATTCTATAATTTCATCGTACATTTTGCGCAAAGCCAAAGTCTTCAGCAGATTTGCAATTTTGCTGGCTTTAGGGAGCTTTGGAAACACCAATCTAGCACCATCAATCCTTCCTTTCTTCTCAGAACTGCTTTTTGCTCGCTTCGTCGAAACTGCAATTTCTTCTTCTTCTTCATCAATGGCTTCAAGCTCAGAGAGCTTTCTCTTTGCTCTGGATGTTTCTCCTTTTGCCATTTTTCTCTACAGATGAGTAAAAAAGAGGATTTGAGTATGAATGATTGTATGAAATAAAATGGAGTTTGTGACGGGTTGAGAGAGAGGAGAGATAAGAACAAGTTAGGGTTTGAGAATAAATAAGATAGAGGAGGAGGGAATAAATACTAGAAGATTGTTGGGAAAAAAAAAGTTTTTCAGGAAGAGGAAGGAGTTAGTGAATCTTTTTGTATTTTGAAGTGACTTTACCCAATAAGGATAAAACAAAATTTTGAAATTCAAAAAGTGTACTGACACGAAAAGGACGCGTCAAACACGGAAAGCGAGAAATTGAAAAAGCGTGTCAGAGGGCAAAAATCTAACACATTTTCGTGTATTTGTATGCATGTATGTATATACATGTTAAAGGCAGTAATAAAACATTGAATTAAGCAATTAATTAAATGTTACTAGAATCTATCATGCTAAGCTCATGCCTAATTCTACTAAAGTGCTCATCACAGGGAGGTTTAGTAAAGATAGGAACAAGTTGTTTGAGAGTGCTAACAAACTCAATTTTGATGTCGCCTCTTTGCACATGATCGTAGATGAAGTGATGTCGAATCTCAATATGCTTGGTTCGTGAATGCTGTACAGGATTCTTTGTGATATTGATCGCACTAGTGTTGTCACAGTAAAGTGGCACCTCCATCATGGTAATCCCAAAGTCTCGAAGTTGATGCATGATCCATATCAATTGGGCACAGCAACTTCCAGCAGATATGTACTCAGCTTCAGCAGTTGATAATGCTACTGAGTTTTGCTTTTTGTTCGACCATGACACTAGCATTTGTCCGAGAAACTGACAAGTGCCACTAGTGCTTCTTCTATCTGTCTTACTACTTGCAAAATCAGCATCAGAATAACCTGCAAGCCTTTAGGATACCATAGACCTAAGCTAGTGGTTCAATGAAAGTACCATAATCAGTTAATTATGGTGAGATTTGTGTGCTTATAATTTGATATTTGTTCTTGATAACATCTTTGCTAATCTCTGTTATATTTTATGGTCTTGATAATTATTGATTTATGTGGCCAGTAATGATGTAATTGGATAGATATATAGTTAAATCAAGCTTACGAGCTAAAACCTCAAGTTTGATTATTGGTAACAAATTGGAGTCATTCTAAGAAGCGTCCAATGGGATTGGTAAACCTTATTTGTTTGTCATGAATAAGTTTGGTTATACTTGTTATGCATGTGTGAAAATAATTATTCTTAATGTTTTGTTCTTAGCAATCTCTAAGCCCTAATAAGGAAATTGGTTGTTATGAATAAAAGAGATAAATTAAGCTGGAACCTTTTATCTAATATATATGTTAGGGATTTCTTACGAGATATCTCTAGACCAATTCCCTATCTACTTAGTTCATAAATTGTGGGGATTATTTTGTGATTTGCCAATGAACGATCACAATTTTGGCGGCGTTGCCGGGGAAGGAACGAAAAAATCAAAGATTTAATCATCTCAAGAATTTTCTCTTATTTTTGCGTTTTAAAAAAAAAAACTTTTTAAAAAAATCCTTATTTTCGCGTTTAAAAAAAAATTCTCTTATTTTCTGTTTTTAATTTTTAATTTTTGTTTAAGAACTTTTACTACTAATTTTTCTTTTAAGTTTTTATTTTTCTAGAAAAAAATCCAATGGAGCAACCACATTCCCTAGGGGAATTGAATTTCAATCGTGAGATGAAGTCCCTCTGCATTGATTACACTGACATGGATATGCCCTGTGAGTTGAAGCCTAGAGTGATCCGTTTACTACTTGTTTTTCATTGAGAAGACAATGAAAATCCACATGCACATCTGCGAGCTTTATACACCAAATGTGATTTGATCACTGGAATGCCGGAAGAACAAGTGAATCTGCGAACTTTTCCATCCACCTTTAAAAAGTTAAAAGAAAGACATGCAATGAAGAAATCCATCACTTTATGGAGCGGATTACAAGAAGAATTCTTGGAACGGTACTTTCCAAACTCAAGAATTTCCGAAGTTAGGAAAGAGATCACTGCTAGTCGCAAGCAACATGATTAAAAATGGTATCAATATTGGGAAAGGTACAATAAGCTATGTGAGAGTTGCCCGTACCATGGATTAAGTGAAGGATTTTTAATCTAAAACTTCTATGTTGGGTTATCTCAATTAGACAAAACCAATATTGATGCTACTAGTGGAAACGGTTTGAGATTCAAAACTCCTGAAGAGGCGAGGAAACTATTGAACAAGATGGCATAAAACATTTATCAATTCAGCATAGCAAGAAGAAACTCGTCAACAAGTGAGCTTGAGCCAGAATTTCTCCGAGGGATCAATGGTCGTTCTGATCAAGTTAATTCGGCCACTACCTCCTTGACCAATCTAGTTCAGCGTTGGGTCTCGAATCAATTGGTGAATCAACGAACATTGCAATTTCAGCAATCACCCTTGAATCCGATCCAAAGAAGCATGAACAACATAGGATATGTCAATGGAATGCAAGGTTGTGGGACTAATTTGAAGGATCATGAAGCAAACAAACCATGGAATGTCATAAGGATAGAATCACCAGTGTTTCAATCCTGTCCTTTGCATTCACCATCTCAACTGACGCATCCATTCCCCATATCTCAAGTGACGACTCCACCACCAATTGATGCGCCTCATAACCAAGTGCCAAGAGACATGGAGATTTCGATCAGAAGCGAGGGAAACTCAGTCAAGACCAAGGAGGATCAATCTTCTTCATCACTAAAAGCCTCTCAAATTTTTGTAAAGAGAGAAGGGAGATTTAAGGGGATGAAAATTATGCAGACCACCTACTATCCAACACCGTTTCCTCAAAGGTTTGCGCCGCAAAGAAAGACATGCAGTGAAGAAAGCCAAATTAATTTACTACGGAAGATGGAGGTAAACATTCCTTTATTTGCTGCAATTACACAAGTTCCCAATGAACGATGGAAGCAAGTTGATAAATTGGTAGAGACTACACAAAGACATCAAGAGCCAGAGATCGAAGCAACAATATCATGGGAAGAACGTTCCCAATCTAATCCTATGATTTAAAGTGAATTTCATGATGTTGCTGACATCCCTATCGTGAAGGAAGTTGAAGGAGTGTCAAGCGAAATAATTAATGATTTGGAACCATATGCACTTGATTTGCAAGACTCCTTTCAATTTTTCTTCAATTATGAGGATGATAAACCCTGTACGACATGCAAAGTCCGTGTCCCTACTCTACCAAAGGAGGCTCCCAAGATTGTGCAAGAAGAACTAGAAGCACCGAAAGAAGATATCAAGATGGACATTTGTACACCTTCTCCTCCAAGACATGCCAAGCCCACATACGAGCCACCAGACGGTGAACAACTTGGACACCCTGAGCTGAACAAAACAAGTGTGCAAGATTTTGTTGATAATCAACTTTTGGAACAAGAAGATCAAGATTTCTTTGGAATCAACAAGCTTCTTGAGTCTGAATGCTTTGGAGAGATCAAACAAAAGGAATGAATATTTATGGATCAATTCTTTCTGGAGGACAAGAAAATTTGCGAAGATGAGTACACTTTCCAAAGGCAAGATGAGAGCAATGCTAATCAAGAATGCCGAAAGCACCCATTGCATCAACCACTCACGGCAACAAGGATGGCATTGTCATTCATAGCCTTCCATGGAGTCCCCCTCAACCAAATTGGTGATTTTTTTCCTTATCTCTTCTTTTCACTTTCATATTTTTGTGCTCATATTTTTCCAATATCACCATACTTGCTTTTTGCTTTGAATTGGTATGATCCACTGATCAGACCAAAATTATGCATATTTTTATGGTCATTTTTCTATGCTTTTGAACATATTTATGCTAGATTTTGCCCTATAATGCTTACATTTGTGATTGTAGGTGTTGAAGAGGTAGATTATGCAAATATGTTGATTTAGGTGCTTTTTGGAGCTATTTTGATCGATTTCTGGCACAAAGGTTTTTCATGGATTTTCTTGGAAGAATTTGGAGCTATCATGTTCGTGATTGAAGAATTAATGGAGTCAATTTTATGCTTATTGAAGCCATAAAGTTGAAAGCTACAAAGTTCCAAAGCAAAGGATTAAGAAGAGTTCAAGTTACAAGAAGACATGTCAAGTCGTCAGGACAACATGGGTAATCAGGCTTAAGACCTGGGTGCTTAGGGTAACCATGTGAGCGCCCAGGAGGAGTCGGGACCCTTGTTAGTGCACAAATCAGGATGTCTTCATGCTGAAGCTTATTCCTTTATTTCCATATTTGGCGACAGCTTATGAAAACAACTATAACTTTCGATCCAGAACTCCGATTGAGATGTATGAATATGCGTTTGAAAGCTAACTCCGAGAGCTACAACTTTCGTGTTTTGGTCGAGACCCAGTTTTGCAGTTATCATGGACAAAAATGTCCCTGAAGTTCATGCAGATATGTTGGACATAGAAAAGCCCATGAAATCAAGCCCAAGTTGATTTTTTTAGCCTAAATTCGGTATTTGGAGATAGCCCAGACCTGGAGGAAGAAATTCCACTCAATTGAAGATTGTTTAATGAGCTTAAATGTCTATTTTGTCCTAGGTTAAGTTAGCCCTAAATCCCTAGTATAAATAGACATCTTTTCTCTTTAAAAAAGGGGGTTAAAGGTTGGACGAAGTTGGAGAGCTAAGTGAGCCGCCGACCATACTCTATCTTTCTAGGTTTTTCTATTCCTTTTTCTTTTGATGGCTACTCAATTCATGAGGAGCTAATCTTTTATTTCTCCAGTGTAGAATTATATTGATCTCTTGACATTTTATTTATGGGGAGACTTTAGTTCTTGATAATTTGATTTCTATTTGAATATGTTTCTTATCTCTATACTTCATCTTATGTATTCATGTTTGATTGGTTAGGAGGCCTACTAATCTTGATGATTATGAATACTATAGTTAGGATCCTTGATCCAAAGTAACAATTGAGCATAGGAGTCCTAGTTCAATGGGATATCAAATCTTATTGAAACCTATAGACCGAACAGAAATAGGTGTAGGTAAGTTTGGTTTTAATTTAATTAAGCATGCAAGCATGTAATAATATTAATGCTTTATTCTATGATGGAATAAAAGTGTTGATCTTTGGAACGAACGGAGAAAGGTTGACTAGTAGCATGTTAGGGAAAGTAGGAGTCCTCGCCCTAGACCATTTATTCAAGTGGAATTGTTAAGATATTAAGAGGAGTAATTTGTTCAAATGAAAGTTGAAATCTACGTCTTAGGATATATACTACTTTGGAATGATTTATGATGCTTAATTGATTGGCAATTAATATCAAAATCATGTTTTGTGTCGATGATCCATGATTAATCTTGTCAAGAGTGAAATAATTCTATGTTGGAGGCTTGTTTTACATAGTTTGTTACTTAATTTGCTTTGTTAGTTATAATTTAAAATTTCAAAATCTCTTCTTTCAAACTACTCGTTTTTAACATAATTAATTAGTAAAGAAATTATCCTCTCTCCCTGTGGATTCGACCCCTACTTACCCTAGCTATTTAGTTAAGTTTTGTGGGGAATTATCTTGTGATTTGTTCAACGACCGATCACAATTTTGGCTCCGTTGTCAGGGAGAGTGTGCTTTTAATTTTTTTACTTTTAGATTGTGTTATTTGTAAATAGTTGTTTTTCTTTTTATTTTTCCTTTTTACTTTTACACTTGATCATCTTTGATTTGTAGGAAAATTCAATGGAGCAATCACTTACTCTAAGGGAGTTGAATTTCAACTGTGAATTGAAGCCCCACTGCATTGATTATCCAGAATATTTATCCTACGAGTTAAAGCCAGGAGTGGTCCGTTTGCTACCAATTTTTCATGGAGAACCCCATGAAAATCCTTATGAGCATTTGCGACGTTTCATCATCAAATGTGCTATGATTAGGATGCCTGAAGAGCAAGCAAGGCTTCGAGCTTTTCCAATTACTTTGGAAGGTAAAGCGGAAGAATGGTTTTGGAGTCTGCCATCAAAGTCGATTACTTCTTGGAAGGAAATGGAGAGAGTATTGTTGAACCAGTACTTTCCAGAAGCAAAACGTGCCGATGTTAGAAGCAAAATCAACTCTTGTCGACAATTACCTGTTGAGAAGTGGTTTCAATATTGGAAAAGGTATAACAAGATTTGTGAAAGTTGCCCCTACCACAACATAGGCGAGGAACTCTTGATACAACAATTATATGATGGATTGTTTTATGAAGATCAAGTCTACATTGATGCAACAAGTGGAGGTAGCTTGACACTTAAAACACCCAAAGAAGCAAGGAAGCTGCTCAACATCATGGCTAAGAATATTCATCAATTTAGTACATCTGAACAGATTCTCAATCCTAAAGAGCCAGAGTTTGAATCATCAATGCGCAAAGAGATGAAAGAAATGAAAGATGTGGTTCAGTTGCTTAGCAAGCAGATTGTTGACCAACAAGACACCATTGCCAATTTTATGCATTTTATGATTGCAAATTACGGAGTGAATCATCACCAACAACCAATCTTGCAAACATATTTGAATGTAGCTCAAGGACACAAAAACAACATGGAGTTTGACAATGGATCGAACAATGCTCAAAGGTATGGGATCAATTCGATGGGAATGGAAGACAATCAACTAAGGGTAATAAAAGGGATGGAGTCATTAGAGACCCCATTTCCTTCCTCTACACCACCAATTGAGCCAGTCCTTCCTACCCTTAAAATGAAACCATCACCAACTGTCATGCCCCATGCGCAAATGCCAAGTGATGAGGAGAATTCTGTGAACAGTGAAGAGGAAGAGAAGCCAGATTTTGTGACAAATTCAGTTTCACCTCCAACGATTTCTCAAGGCCCACCAAGGAAGAAGAGGGAATCAAAGAAGGAAACAATGCCGCCTAATGATTGTCCTCCACCCTATCCTCAATTGTTTACAAAAAGACATACAGTATGCTTGGAAGAAAATCTATTGGATTCGTTTCTTGGAACAACGGTAAACATTCCCTTAGTAGCTTCAATCGAGCAAGTGCCAAGGTACGCATCTTTTCATAAGCAATTAAGTGATGATAAAGGAAAATTGAAAGATAATGAATTTGTATGCATGAATGAAAATTTTTCTGCTGCTTTTCAAGGGAAATTGCCCCATAAATGCAAGGACATAGGAGCATTTGCTATTCCATGTAGTATAGGAGGCAATATGACTGTGAAAGCAATTTGTGATTTAGGTTCTTCAATTAATATCATGCCATATTCTATTTATCTAAAGTTGGGCTTAGATCCTTTAATCAAATCAAATATCATCATTCAATTGGCTAATACAACTAACATTCATCCTGAGGGATTGGTTGAAGATGTTTTAGTGCAGGTGGATAAGCTCATTTTTCGCACAGATTTTTATATCCTAAGAAAGAATGATGCTGATCTTTCTGATACACCACTGTTATTGGGAAGACTTTTCCTGACCACTGCAAGGACTAAGATTGATGTTCATGATGGAATCCTCAGCCTCGAACTTGATAGGGAAGTAATTGAGTTTGACATGTATAAAGCTATGAAATACCCTATTGAAGAACAATCTATTTCTGCCAATGATGAAGTTGATCTTCTTGTTGAACAGGTTAATTCAATCAATAAAGAGGATTAGCTAGAAGTAGTCATTACAAATAGCTTGTACAAAATCGAGGTCGAGGAAGCCAAAGTGAACTTGATGGGTGAAGTGATAGATGCCATTAACGATTTGAAGACGCTTCCACAAGAAGTTGAAACAGTTTCCTACATTCGTTTGGAAACCAAAGAAACACCTCAACCTTCTATCATTCAACCTCCAGAAGTCAAATTGAAGCCATTGCCTGAAGATTTGAAGTATGTTTTTCTTGGAGACAAAGAAACACTCCCTGCAATTATCTCAAGCAAATTGACTCAAGATCAAGAGGGACAATTAATTAGAGTCTTGAAGAAGTACAAAGAAGCTTTGGGGTGGACGATTGCTGATATCAAGGGGATTAGTCCTTCTGTTTTCATGCATAGGATTCGTTTAGAAGACGATGCTATTCTAGTAAGGCAACCACAAAGAAGGTTGAATCCAAATTTGGCTGAAGTAGTGAAGGAAGAAGTTCTTAAACTACTTGGAGCTGGGCTCATTTACGCTATTTCAGATAGTAAGTGGGTTAGCCCTGTCCAAGTAGTACCTAAGAAGTCTGGATTCACTGTTGTTGAAAACAATGATGGAGAATTAGTTCCTCAAAGACTTCAAAATGGATGGAGAGTGTGTATTGACTATAGGAAGCTAAATTCTGCTACAAGGAAGTATCATTTTCCACTCCCTTTCATGGATCAAATGTTGGAGAGGTTAGCTTGTCGAGCTTACTACTGCTTTTTGGATGGATACTCAGGGTACTTTCAAATACCAATCGCCCCAGAAGACCAAGAGAAGACAACATTCACATGTCCCATTGGTATGTATGCCTATACTCGAATGCCATTTGGTTTATGCAATGCCCCTGCAACATTCCAAAGGTGTATGATGAGTATCTTCCAAGACTACCAAGGAGAGATTATGGAGGTATTTATGGATGACTTTACTGTTTATGGAGATGATTTTCATAGATGTCTGCATAACTTAGAGCTTGTGCTGAAAAGATGTGTTGAGACCAACTTAGTACTAAATGCTGAGAAGTGCCATTTTATGGCACAACAAGGCATTGTGTTAGGTCATGTGGTTTCTAAAGATGGATTGCAAGTAGATAAAGCAAAGATTGATGTCATTCAGAATTTGCCTTACCCCACTTGTGTTCGATATTTTCGCTCATTTTTAGGTCATGTTGGTTTTTATAGAAGATTCATCAAGGATTTCTCGAAGATATCTGCACCAATGTGTCGTTTGCTTCAGAAAGATGTTGACTTTGAATTTGGGGAAGATTGCAAGGAAGTATTTGACAAGTTGAAGATTGCCCTCACCACTACTCCAATCGTTAAACCACCTGATTGGAATCTACCTTTTAAGATCATGTGTGATGCAAGTGATGTTGCACTTGAAGCTGTTCTAGGTCAAATAGTAGATAAGATACCTCATGTCATCTACTATGCTTCAAGAACTTTGGATCCTGCTCAAAAGAATTACACAACCACCGAGAAAGAGATGCTTGCCGTTGTTTTTGCCTTAGAAAAATTTCGGTCATACATCTTGGGTTCAAAGGTGACAGTTTATTCAGATCATGCTGCATTTCGATGTCTCATGGCGAACAAAGAAACAAAGGCTAGGCTCATGCGTTGGGTTTTGCTTTTCCAAGAGATTGATTTGGAAATTAAAGACAAGAAGGGAGCAGAAAATGTAGTGGCTGATCATCTAAGCAGAATTGAAGGTAAGGAGGAAGACATTGCACTGAATGAAGCATTACCCTATGAGCAATTATTTGTTGTTCCCCACATACCTTGGTATGCAGACATTGCAAACTTTTTGGTGACAAGAAAGATACCCCCAGATGCAAGTAGAGGAGTTAAAGCCAAGATTGTAAGTGATGCTAAACACTGTCTTTGGGATGATCCACATCTATGGAGGTATGGTTCTGATCAAATGATAAGGCGTTGCGTTCCTGATGAAGATATTCAATCAGTCATGAAGTTCTGCCATACATATACATGTGGAGGTCATTTTGGACATAAGAAGACCGCAAGGAAGATTTTGGATAGTGGATTCTACTGGCCAACAATTTTTCGTGATTCTTATGAATTTTGCAACACATGCCCAGAATGCCAAAAGATGGGAAACATTTCCAAGAGACACCAAATGATTCAAAATCCAATCTTCGTAGTTGAGATATATGATGTTTGGGGAATAGACTTCATGGGACCATTTCCTTCCTCTGGTAAGAAAAATTACATCTTGTTAGCTGTGGATTATGTCTCCAAATGGGTTGAAGCCATTGCTACAAAAAAGGATGATGCAAAGACTGTGGTAAAATTCTTGAAGAACAACATCCTCCATCGATATGGAATTCCAAGAGCCCTCATTAGTGACAAAGGTACTCACTTTTGCAACAAACTTGTGCAATCATTAGTAGAGAAGTATGGAGTGACACACAAGATATCCACTTCATATCACCCTCAAACTAATGGTCAAGCTGAAGTATCCAATCGTCAAGTGCAACGAATTCTCGAGAAGATTGTGAACGTGAATAGAAAATATTGGAGTTTGCGATTAGATGATGCTTTATGGGCTTATAGAACTGCTTTCAAAACACCAATTGGTATGTCACCATATAGGATTGTGTTTGGAAAAGCATGTCACTTACCTGTGGAATTGCAACATAAGGCATGGTGGGGGATCAAGCAATGCAACCTCAATTTTGAAAAAGCTGGTTCACAAAGGAAGCTTCAATTGCAAGAACTCGAAGAGATTAGGAATGATTTATGAGGCTTAATTGATGGCAATTAATATCAAATTCATGTTTTGTGTCAATGATCCATGATTAATCTTGTCAAGAGTGAAATTAATTCTATGTTGGAGGCTTGTTTTACATAGTTGGTTACTTAATTTACTTTGCTCTTAATTTGCTTTGTTAGTTA
This sequence comes from Corchorus capsularis, assembly GCA_001974805.1. Lineage (NCBI taxonomy): Eukaryota > Viridiplantae > Streptophyta > Magnoliopsida > Malvales > Malvaceae > Corchorus > Corchorus capsularis. The sequence continues at coordinate 86,658 of AWWV01016235.1, forward strand.
AAATTTAGAATTTCAAAATCTCTTCTTTCAAACTACTCGTTTTTAACATAATTAGTTAGTAAAGAAATTATCCTCTCTCCCTGTGGATTCGACCCCTACTTACCCTAGCTATTTAGTTAAGTTTTGTGGGGAATTATCTTGTGATTTGTTCAACGACCGACCACAATTTTGGCGCCGTTGCCGGTTATGATGCATATGCGAATTCGAGGATCTACAAGGAAAAGACCAAAGCAATTCATGATCGAGGGATTCTACACAAGAATTTCTATGAAAGGCAAAAGGTTCTTTTATACTATAGCAAGTTGAAGTTGTTCCCAGGTTAGCTACAATCAAGATGGCGTGGACCTTATGAAGTTATCGAAGTGTTTCCAAGTGGAGCCATTGAAATACATAAACCAGGTCATCCTGAGATCTACAAAGTCAATGGACAACGCCTCAACCATTCTTGGAGCAAGAGCAATCATGTTGGATCGAGAAAATCATCTTGGAAGATCCAATTTACCTTCCTTTTGAAGAGTAACTTTAGGGAAGTCAAGCTAATGACTCTAAATAACCACTTATTGGGAGGCAACCAAATTTAATTTAGCTAATTTCTAACCTTTCAATTTTCATATTTTTTCTCTTTGTGTTTCTAATTTTGTAGGATTCTAAGACCTAAGCACATTGAGGAGGCAAGGGAAGTATACTCAAACTTTGATTATTCTTATGTGTGAATTTTAATTGATGAATGGATTTACATATTCGAATTGAGGAACATAAGAATTTTAGTTGCGCAGTCGCATGGGGACCCATATGTTCTAACTGAAGACCCATGTCGATACATTGAGGTCCAATGTCGATAAGGCCACAACAACCTAAGGCAGGAGGCCCGACTGCCCTTGGGCGCCCAGGCAGAATGCCCAAGCACCCATGCGATAGCCATCAAGGCCCCAGGTAAGACAGAGCCCGATTACCACTGGGCGCCCAGGCGTAATGCCTCAGCACCCAGGCGACAAGGCCCAACACCCAGCTCGGGCCCTGACAATTTGTCAGCGCAACTCCAATTCCAAATTGGACTAGGATTTCAATCCTAAAACAATTTAACTCCGAATTTTCTCTCCTCCAATCAGGTTTGAGCTCTCTCTAAATGTTTCCTAGGCTTATGGATAAGGCTATTGATGAGCCTATTGATTGAACTTAGATCTTAGAAATTTAATTTTACTTTATGCACTTAGGTAGTAGTTATTTATTTTAAGCATGTTTTTATTTTTCCATCAATAAGACGATTAAGTTTTTCCCTTTTATTTTCATTATTGTCTTTAAGTCTAAGTTGCAACTTCATCAACCATACAAGGTATGCCGCTCAACCTTCACCTCTTTAATTTTCGCAAGCAACCTTTAATTGTTTGATTTGTTGTTTACTTTCACATTGAGGACAATGTTGAGTTTAAGTGTGGGGGAGGAGATAAAAATTTTTTAAAAAAAGATGTTTGTGGGTATCGTTCTAGTTAAGTAAACCCTCAGATGACATAACACCTCCTAAGTACCCCTTCAGTCTTAGGTTGAAATGGCTTGCATCACGAGCTAAGTGCCGCCGTACACCTACGAAAGTGGAATAATTTTTCCATGTTTAGTTTTAGTGTTAACTTTAGGTTTAGTTTTTAGAATTGGTTAGGTAGTTCCTTATCCCTTAATTTTCGAAAATTCGATTTTAATTGCTATATACATGTTAAGAGATTAATTTGATTATGAATATTGATGCTTAGTGTATTAAGAATGCTTTAATCTTTGATTTAGTTTTAGCATGCATTTGATTTCTTAGAATTAAGTATAATTTGAGATTGTGATATGAGCTTATTTATCCAATCCTTTCATGGCTTATTACTTCTAGAACTTGTGTTGAATCTTGATTACATGTATGAAAGTATGTCATGGATATGTCAAGACATAAGTGTGGGGGTATGAAGGGTAGCTAAAATCTTTTAAAAATAAGTGTTTTCATGAAAAGAGGAGAAGAGGTATTTCTGCTAAAAAAAAAAAACTTTTCCATTGTTGTCACTCTTTTCTTTAACAAAAGGAGTTAGTAACCCTTGGAAAGAGGATAAGAAGCATGGAATGCGGAAGTATTGTTCCTCTAGAAAAAAAAAATGAGTGTTTACTTAAGAATGATGATGCTTATTATTTCTTGATTTTTAGATTGAGTATTCTCATTATTCTTTGCTATCTTGATTTCATGGTTAGATTATCTCCTGATATGTATGTGGAATTGAAATTGTTTTAACCTTTCTTTTGAGAGAAATACACTAGTTTGCTAGGGACTAGCAAAGCTTAAGTGTGGGGGAAATATGATTAGACCAAAATTATGCATATTTTTATGGTTATTTTTCTATGCTTTTGAACATATTTATGCTAGATTTTACCCTATAATGCTTACATTTCTGATTGTAGGTGCTGCATAAACAAAATGAATAAATAGCTGAATGATTTAAAAGGGAATTTATTACATCCAAATGGATTTGTGCTTCAAGCATTTATACAAATACATTGTGCAACATCTAATAAAAAGTTTGATATTACAACACCTAAATCTTCTCTCTAATGTTCCAGTGTTACTTATGAACCACATAAATGAATAAAGGAATCAAAAGAATCAAAATGTATCTACTTGTTTACCCAGGGGCGGAACCAGGAATTTTCGAGAGGGTGGGCCAAGATAATATTTATTTTGAATGAAAAGAAAATTATAGAAAAACAAATACATAGATTAAAACAAATTTTTATTTGAATTGTACCGTCCCATCTTCTAAATTAGATGATGTTTGTCTTTTGAGCTTTTTTTAAATGAATCTATATATTGTTCTTGACTTCATAATTGTGATAATAAAAAAATTTTTGAATTGACAGC
>AWWV01016236.1:0-24116 GCA_001974805.1 Corchorus capsularis
TAATACCTAATAGGGGGGGAGGGGGGGTTGCAGAAGCAAAAATATATTGAGTATAGAAGATTTCAAGAATTTTGGGGGGGGCCCATGGCCCCTGCTGCCCTCCCCCCCACCGCGCTGGTTCCGCCAGTGTGTTTACCACAATGTGATTGTGCACTAGAAATCGAAGTATTATGAACAAAAAGGTTATCGGCATCGCCACCACCATCATCACTACCATTTCAATTTTGATTGCCCTACTAAAAAATATAGAAGTTATAAGACCAATATAGAAGTTATTACTTCTAGAACTTGTGTTGAATCTTGATTACATGTATGAAAGTATGTCTTGGATATGTCAAGACATAAGTGTGGGGGTATGAAGGGTAGCTAAAATCTTTTAAAAATAAGTGTTTTCATGAAAAGAGGAGAAGAGGTATTTCTGCTAAAAAAAAAACTTTTCCATTGTTGTCACTCTTTTCTTTAACAAAAGGAGTTAGTAACCCTTGGAAAGAGGATAAGAAGCATGGAATGCGGAAGTATTGTTCCTCTAGAAAAAAAAAATGAGTGTTTACTTAAGAATGATGATGCTTGTTATTTCTTGATTTTTAGATTGAGTATTCTCATTATTCTTTGCTATCTTAATTTCATGGTTAGATTATCTCTTGATATGTATGTGCAATTGAAATTGTTTTAACCTTTCTTTTGAGAGAAGTACACTAGTTTGCTAGGGACTAGCAAAGCTTAAGTGTGGGGGAAATATGATAAGACCAAAATTATGCATATTTTTATGGTTATTTTTCTATGCTTTTGAACATATTTATGCTAGATTTTACCCTATAATGCTTACATTTCTGATTGTAGGTGCTGCATAAACAAAATGAATAAATAGCTGAATGATTTAAAAGGGAATTTATTACATTCAAATGGATTTGTGCTTCAAGCATTTATACAAATATATTATGCAACATCTAATAAAAAGTTTGATATTACAACACCTAAATCTTCTCTCTAATGTTCCAGTGTTACATATGAACCACATAAATGAATAAAGGAATCAAAAGAATCAAAATGTATCAACTTGTTTACCCAGGGGCGGAACCAGGAATTTTCGAGAGGGTGGGCCAAGAGAATATTTATTTTGAATGAAAAGAAAATTATAGAAAAACAAATACATTGATTAAAACAAATTTTTATTTGAATTGTACCGTCCCATCTTCTAAATTAGATGATGTTTGTCTTTTGAGCTTTTTTTTAAATGAATCTATATATTGTTCTTGACTTCATAATTGTGATAATAAAAAAATTTTGAATTGACAGCTATATGTAAATAAAAGGAATTTACAATAATATAGGGTACAAAGGGATGAATATATATAAGGATATATGGGTAAATTTAAATCAAATCTAAACAAGAATTGCTCGGGCCAACTATTAATTAATATATTGTTATATATATACTAATATTAAAAAAAGTTACCAAAACCACTAGCTAATTGCAAATTTACATTACATATAAATACATAATACCTAATAGGGGGGGAGGGGGGGTTGCAGAAGCAAAAATATATTGAGTATAGAAGATTTCAAGAATTTTGGGGGGGCCCATGGCCCCTGCTGCCCTCCCCCCCACCCCGCTGGTTCCGCCAGTGTGTTTACCACAATGTGATTGTGCACTAGAAATCGAAGTATTATGAACAAAAAGGTTATCGGCATCGCCACCACCATCATCACTACCATTTCAATTTTGATTGCCCTACTAAAAAATATAGAAGTTATAAGACCAATTAGAAAAACAGAAAAGTAGTGTAATAAACATCATAAATAAATATTTGACCAATTATGCCAATGAAAGTATGAATACCTGTGGGGGATTGATAGGCTGTCCGATCTCTTCACTTGGGAATTTTTCAGCAACAACTTCATCAGCTTAACCAGTTGGGCGGATATTACAGCATTTTGTTGTTCCAGCTCCTGAAAGCGAGCAAGCTCCTCTTGTCTTTCTTCTTGAAGTTTGGCAATCTCTTGTTGCCTTTGCAATTCCCTTTACTGAACATGCAACAGAAATGAGGAAGAACAACCAACATATCAAACTGAATTCAGGAACAACAATGCCAACCACACAACAACAACCATTTGTAGGATAAGGCATTACTTTTTCATTAATAGAAACATGTTAGTAACATCAGCCATTCTAAGATTAAATACCACATTTTCTGAAAAACCATGTTACTAATTCATTGTCATTTTCAGGCCTATCATATCAAAACCCAAATCAGGAACAACAATGCCAGCTACACAACATTAATTTTCAAAATTTCTCAATTTTCACACTGCCTACAACCAAATACTACCAAACTCCACATTACCTTCGAAATGGGTATTCGGGAGGCAGACAATAAATGACCAAAAGTGGAAATTGAAGAACAAATCTGAAATTCCATATATCACCACTAGAACTAAAAGTCATTTTCAGGCCTATCATATCAAAATTCAAATCAGGAACAACAATGCCAGCTACACAACATTAATTTTCAGAATTTCTCAATTTTCACATTGCCTACAACCAAATACTACCAAACTCCACATTACCTTCGAAATGGGTATTGGGGAGGCAGGCAATAAATGACCAAAAGTGTAAATTGAAGAACAAATCTGAAATTCTATATATCATCACCAAAACTAAAAATTGAACCATGTAAAATCAATATTTCTTTTCACAGGGAGATGTTCATTTCACTGCATGTTTTAAATTAGTCAGCCAGATTTAGTTTGTAATTCAAACCTCCATTTCAGTTCTTAGTTGTTCAATCTGTATTAAAGAAGATGAAGAACCCTTTGAAGAAGTGAAAAGGCCAGCACGCTCCTTAAACACATTTGTTGGTGTTGCTCCGAATCCCAAACAACTGACTCTGCCATTTCTTTCGGGTCCTAGCACTTCAGTCATAATTCTGTGTTCAAGTTCATTTGTATCCAAATTTTCAACATCCCCAGCCGTTGCCGTTGCCAGCAACTCTTCAGCCCTTTCCTATGATCACAATCATTAATCAGGTCAAGCTACATGGCAGGACAAATACAAACTAAGGAATGACCAAAATTAATATAAGAAATTGTTTTTACTCACAATCACAGCTCGGCTCTCATCATTAAGAAACTGTGTCTTCTTGTACACTTCAAGTACTCCAGCAAGATGATTTTTGTTGACCTATAGCAGAAAAGTATAACTTAGTCCAAAATAATGATGCAAATAATAGAATTATGTAATACAATTACATAGTTTATGAAATACAGAAAAATGTAACATAATTACATATTTGCAGATTTGTCAGAAATATGGTAAATTACTTACCATCTCCTCTCTTACTTTTGCAAAGCTTTTTGAGCCTGCACAATGAGAAAACTTTTGCTGTTTTCAGCTCTCTATTCCTATTTTCTCCTTGTCCTATCCCAAAAAATGTCAACACTTGAATAGATGAACAAGAAATTAAATAAAAGCATAATTTTGTGTTAATGTACCTCTCCCTTTGTTTGGCCAAAAAAAAATACCTATCCCTTTCTTAAGTACCAAACTCTTGCCATCTCATCATAAACATCAATGGCTATATCATGAGGTCGCAAAGTCAGAGTGAGATCAAATCCATCGTCTCTATTAAAGCATAATTTTTTCAAATCATGCTTAAAGTCCTTCCACTTTTTCCCCAGATTCTTCAACACCCATGAATGTGGTATGTCAAGACGAAATCTGGACTGAAAACAGAAATATATTAGTTAGTTACTTATATGATACACAAGAATCATTGAACCCTATGTTAAGCCCAAAAATCAGTTAGCATAAGTAGGGAAATCATTGATAGTCAACAATAATGCAGCACTAAGGTTAAAATTCTCTTTTCGTTCTGCATCATAAGTAATGACTCCTTCCCATAATTGATTCAACTCTTCAATGAGAGGTTGCAAATACACATCAATGTTATTCCCCGGAGCTTTCTCCCCTGGAATTATCATAGAAAGGATGAAAGAAGATTGCTTCATCCCGATCCATGGTGCTTGATTGTAAGGAATTAGGACGACTGGCCATGTACTATAACTAGTACTCATAGTCTTAAACGGACTAAACCCATCAGTCGCAACTCCAAGACGAACATTTCTAGCTTCCGAAGTGAAATCCGGATACCTAGAATCAAAATCCTTCCACGCCAATGAATCCGCCGGATGCCTCAAAATCCCATCATTGGTTCGCCCATCAGCATGCCACGTCATAGACTTCGAAGTCTTAGAGGATATGAAAAGCTTCTGAAGCCTTGTTATTAACGGAAAATATCGCAAAACGTTTGCAGGCCTCAATTTCACACGTCTTTCCCCATCGCCCACATTCAACACGTCACCAGAATTGGGTTCTACCCATTAAGAAATCCCACAGACATGGCAAGCCTCTTGATCTACCTTATCACCCCAATACAACATACAATCTTGGGGACAACTATGAATTTTCTGATAAGAAAACCCCAAATCCTTAACTATCTTCTTTAACTCATAAAGATAAGGGGGGATTGCTACAAACGGAAACACTTCTCACAATAACTCTAAAACCAAGTCTAAAGCTTTTCCCGTCATACCAGATAAGCATTTCACATGTAAAAGCTTTATTGAAAAGGATAACTTTGAATATTGGGAATCCGGGTAAAGCGGTTCATTCATACTTTCAAGTAACTTATAGAAGTTTGATGCCTCTGCAGTAGGTTCTTTGTCCCTTGTATCTTCAACAGCATCACCGACATTTTCATCACTCTAAACTTCAGATTCATGGAAAGATTGACAGTCATGCATATTGAGTGCATCACGCAACAATTCCCTAACGTCATCTCCTAAGATGTCTCCTCCTACTGTCCCACTTCAACTACCTCTACATGTGAGCATACTTGAAGTTGATTGAGGCAAATCATCACCATGCCAACAAAAGCTCGTATACCCTTTTACAAAACTGAAAACAACTAAATGCTCTTCTACAACGGCTCTGACATGCCACAAATCGTTTGCACACTTACAACATGGGCATAAGATCTCATTATTACGACTTGTTTTTTAAAAAGCAACATTAAGGGATTGTTGTAACCGAGCCTGATAAGCATCACTACACCTATCCTTTTCCAGCCAACTCTTATCTATATCACTTTTAATTTAGCCTAAAACAAAATTACAAAAACAAAGGTGTTCAAAAAACTCTTTTAACTTTGATGGCATACATATAAAAGTCCCTAACCCCGTTTCGGAATTTTTAATAAAATCAAAACTAATTCAGATTTTCGAAAACAGACCAAAAGACAACAACGCCAAAATTAGCTCAACAAAAACAGCACCAACTTTAGCTCAACAAAAACAGACGAAAACAGTTTCTACCACAATTCATTTAACAGATCCAATCCACATTTAATGTAAAAAGGGATAGTGCTAAACATACCTTAGCAGCAGATATTTGATTATAATGCAGAGAAGCTCAACTTGGATTGCCTCTTATAGGTTAGACAAGCTACAAACACATCAAATAAAAGCATAAATTAATAAACACAATTACCATCCCTACAAGCTGCAAAAGAGATTAGGTGTCTAAAATTTAATGATTTTGGTTTAAATCATTGAACCCAAAGTACAACTTTATTGCCTAAACAAAAACAAAATATAAGTCAAACATGAATATGGAAAAAAAAACAGAATGATACATTCCCTGAAACCAACTCAGATTGAAACTGTCTATTCCTTTTGGCCAAAAGAGTTCAAATGTTCAATGTTTATTATTCAGCACTCTAATTAACCAATAATCCCAGACTTTAAAGTTAGCATGTAAGGGAGGATTGCGAACTACATGATAGTAGAAACCTAGAGAAGTGAAGCACCTGAAATTGAATCAAGGGGGGCTCAAAGGGAATCTAAAATCAGTAAATTAAAAGAGTTGTGATGCTTGAGAAGTCATGTTTGACTGATCACAAACATAACACAGGAAAAGAAGCTTTCTGGTGGTAGGATGCAGTTACAAATTCTCTCGAAAAGAAGAAAAAGAAAATCCTTCCTAGAGACTGTAAAAAGTCTGAGTTGGATAAAGTGATTAAATAGCAAGAAAACCAATGACCTATGAATACTACATAATCTCAAACCTCAATGACAAGACACAAGACAGAAACTCCAACCTTAATATGCAGTGTGCAAGTAGATTATGAAAAACCTAGAACTATAACTAGTGCAAGAAAAAAAGAACATAGACATACAAACAGCGATGCAAAGTGACCATGATCATTAACATATGAGCTTTTACAAAAATATATGTTCAGAATCTCATAGTATATCTCTCTGACAAATTAATGTCTTGAGGAAACATAAATACTTCTCAGACAAAGTAAAAACGAAGATCTTAACCTATATATGACTTAAAGCATGGGATCATGCAACTCACAATAAAAAACCCATGACCATGGCTAGAATGCATAATTTATGATATAAATTATAAAACAAAATATGCTTAAGAGGTTACCAATGTCCAGCCATCATCAATCACAGGGAAGCCAGTTACTCTTTTCTCCACAAGCGCTTCCAATGCTGTAATAGCGGAATTAAGAACCAAATTAAAGGGGGAAATAGCTTGAACAATTAAGGCTGCAAAGATTTAGAAGGAGAAAACACCTGCCAGCTTAGATCAAATTTAGGGTTTGTAGAAGCAGAGGAGTCGCTAGAGGTTGTTGGATTGGGGCCAAGCCGCGGTGAAGCAGAGAGGAGAATCGGGCAAGGAAGGTGATACGAATCTAGTTGTATTATATTCAAATCTACCCTTTGAATATCCACCAAAGTCGACTTGATCTTCTTCAACTGCTAGATGTGTATGTCGATGACCTTCACAAGGCTATACCTCCTCTTTCGTCGGAGTTAAGCTCTCAATTAGACCTGCAATTGAACTCTTAAGATCACAAGATTCAAAAACAATTTAAGCAATCACAACCTAATTGCTTGCTAGGACTCTACAAGATTGAAGAACCCTAAGTTTGCTCAAACTAGAACAATGAAGCCAAATAATCGATATGGGTGTGTAAACCTCTCAACTTTATTTATAACTTGACTTGTGTTTACAAGAGGGGGATGGTCCCTTTAAATAGTAGTAGGGGACGCACCTCTCCTAATCCTAAAGCCATAAGGGCGGCATAACATAAATGAGGGAACAAGGAAATAGCGTACTCCTTGTCCTACTCAAACAAGGCCCAACCCAATCTCTTCTAAACTAAATAAATAGCTAAACTAAGATAGAATAATGGCCCAATTAGCCGAATCACACAATGCCAAAGCCTAATGCTCATCGATTTCAAGTAAGGTGAACACCTTGGAATCGATGGGAATATTCTTGGTGATGTCGACTTCAATGCCCTCCAATTGGACTTCAATGGACTCTAAACCTCCAAGATGAGATCTAACAAAGCCCTATAAAGCTTCCTTGAACCTTTTAGCCCGAGCCCTTGTCATTGGACCTTGTGGAATGACTAAAGGATCCATTGGCCGGTTGTGGTCGGTTGGTGCGCGGTCTTGTGCGATGCTCCCATGCAATGGTCGGTCATAGTCCCATGCGATGGCGCGGCTTCTCCAAGCAATGGCCGGTCTCCCACCCCATGTTCTTCCAAGCTCGCTTTTAGACCGGAATCAACCTTGACAACTTCTTGAACCTCCGAGCTATCTCCAAGTTTATCGGAGCAATGATCTCCAATGGCTCCATTGTGCTCTTCTAAGCCATGATAAGCCCTTAGCGCCTCATCCCCTCTCCCTTGAAAAAAAATTGTCCTCAAATCTGCATCACTATCAAACAAGCATAAGTCTGAAACATTAAAAGTAGCACTTACATTGCCATATTCACTAGGAAGATCTAGCTTGTATGTGTTGTTGTTGATCCTCTCCAAGACTTGGAATGGACCATCTCCAAGACTTTCTCTTTTCAGGGAACCTTTCCTTCCTTAGATGCAACCAAACCCAATCCCCAGGTTCAAAGATGATTTCTTTGCGCCCCTTGTTAGCAACCTTCATGTAGTGTTGTGTTTTCTTTTCAATTTGAGCTCGAACCCTAGCATGAAGTTCCCTAACAAAATCGGCCTTCCTTTGTCCATCCATGTCGACTTGCACACTCAAAGGTAAACTCAACAAATCCAATGGGGTTAAAGGATTAAAGCCATACACAGTTTCAAAAGGTGAATATCCAGTAGTTCTATGTATGCTTCTATTATATGCAAATTCAACATGAGGAAGACAATCCTCCCAAGTTCTTAAGTTCTTCTTAATTAGTTCTCTAACCAAAGTAGATAAAGTCCTATTAACTACTTCCGTTTGACCATCGGTTTGAGGATGACAAGTAGTTGAAAATAACAACTTAGTACCTAACTTAGCCCATAAAGTTCTCCAAAAGTGACTTAAGAACTTAGCATCTCTATCACTTACAATCGTCCTAGGTATTCCATGTAGTCTAACAATTTCCTTAAAGAACAAATTAGCTACATTAATGGCATCATCTGTTTTAGTGCATGCAATGAAGTGAGCCATCTTAGAAAACCTATCAACAACCACAAAGATAGAATATTTACCTCTCCTAGAACGAGGTAATCCTAACACAAAGTTCATACTAATATGAGTCCATGGTTCGTGAGGAATAGGCAAAGGAGTATACAATCCATGAGGCTTAGAAGTAGATTTAGCTTGCAAACAAACAGTACAACTAGCAACATACTTCCCTACATCATGTCGCATCTTAGGCCAAAAGAAGTGTTCATGCACTATGTCATATGTTCTATCAACTCCAAAGTGACCCATTAAACCCCCCTCATGCGATTCCCTCATGAGCAAGATGCGAAAAGAACAAGAAGGCACACACAATCTAGATTCCTTAATATACTCAAATCCAAGAAACTTAGAATCAAGCATGGAAAGTAAGACATACCTCCTTGATAAAGCATCGGCTACAATATTCTCCTTACCTTGTTTGTATCGCAGCATAAGGAAAACTTTCAATGAACTCGCTCCACTTAGCATGTCTCTTGTTCAACTTTTGTTGGCCTCTTAAATAGTTCAAGCTTTCATGATCCGTATGAATCACAAATTCCTTAGGCCATAGGTAGTGTTGCCAAGTTTGCAACGCCCTCACAAGAGCATACAACTCTTTGTCATAGGTTGGATAATTCAATGCAGCCCCATTCAATTTCTCACTAAAGTATGCGACGGGCTTCCCATCTTGCATTAAAACAGCGCCAATTCCAACCCCTGATGCATCACATTCAATCTCAAAAGTATTGTTAAAGTTAAGTAAAACAAGCAAAGGAGCATTAGTTAGTTTTTACTTCAAGGTCTCAAATGCTTCTTGTTGTTCTTTTCCCCCACTTGAATGGTGCATTCTTCTTCATCACACTTGTAATAGGGGCGGCTAAGGTGCTAAAGTCCTTAACAAACCTCCTATAGAATCCGGCTAGTCCATGAAAAGATCTCACTTGTCCAACGTTGGTGGGAGTTGGCCAATCTTTGATTGCCTTGATCTTTTACTCATCAACCTCTATACCTTGCGATGAAACCACAAAACCAAGAAAAATAAGCTTGTTTGTGCAAAAGGTGCACTTCTTAAGGTTAGCATACAATTTCTCAACCCTAAGTACATCTAACACACATCTTAGATGCCTAACATGCTCATCTAGGTTTCGGCTATTCACAAGTATATCATCAAAATAAACAACAACAAACTTGCCAATAAAAGCTCTTAAAACATGATTCATTAATCGCATGAATGTACTAGGTGCATTAGTCAATCCAAAAGGCATAACTAACCATTCATACAACCCTAATTTAGTTTTAAAGGCAGTTTTCCATTCATGTGAATTTGATGATAGCCACTCTTAAGATCAATCTTAGAAAATAAACAAGCACCATGCAATTCATCTAGCATATCATCTAATCTAGGAATAGGGTGATGATACTTTACCGTTATGTTGTTTATTGCCCTACAATCAACACACATTCTCCAAGTTCCATCCTTCTTAGGAACAAGGAAAACATGAACTGCACATGGAGAAAGGCTTTCACATACAAACTCCTTTTGAAGTAGCTCACCAACTTGCTTCTCCAATTCCTTTGTTTCTTCAGGATTTGTCCTATAAGCTGGCTTGTTAGGTATTTGCGCTCCATGGATGAATTCAATTTGATGTTCAATTCCCCTAATTGGCGACAACCCACTAGGAACCTCCTCCGGAAACACATCTACATAATTACTCAAAAGAGAAACAATGTTGCTTGGAAGCTCTCTTTCCAAGTCGTTAGTAGCAACAAGTGTATCCTTAAGCAAAAGTAAGATCAAAACAGAATTGTCAATCAAAGCTTCTTTAATCTCACTCTTAGTAGCTAACATACACTCCTTAACAACTTTCTTAGAACTAGCAAGCTTATCAACTAAATCAGATTTGCCTTCAATGCAATTCACATTCAAATTAGCATGTTTAGTCTTTTCTTTAGCCCTATAATCGGATTCCATCTTAGTAAATTCCTCTTTCAATTTCAATTGATCTTTTAAAGCTTCTTGAGGTGATAAAGGAATCAAATTATTAGGACGCTTACCACACATAAAGGAATACTTATTTGTCTGACCATCATGATGGACCTTGTTGTCCTATTGCCATGGACGACCAAGTAAAACATGGCATGCTTGCATTGGAAGTACATTACATAGCACCTCACCATTGTATCTGCCCAAAGAAAGAGAAACTAAAACTTGTTTGTTAACCTTAATCTCCTCTCTATCATTGAACCAACCTAAACTATAGGGTTTAGGGTGTTTAGTGGTAGGCAACGCTAACTCCTTCACTAAGTACACAATAGCTATGTTTGTACAACTCCCTCCATCAATGATAACACTACTAGGCTTCCCATTCGCATACATCCTAGTATGAAACAAATTCTCCCTTTGATTTTGCACATCTCCTTTAACATAGGCACTTAAAGTTCTCCTTGCAACTAAATTCAAGAGTGCCGGTGTGTTACCATCATCATCTTCATCCTCATGCGACATACCTCTTTCATCATCTCCATCACCACTAGATCCTAGTGCGATTTCCTCATCTTCACTCTCAATTTCTCCATAGTCATTAGTGAACATAACCTTCTTGATAACGCAATCTCTAGCATAATGACCATATCCTTGACACTTAAAACACTTACCATAGTTCTTAGAAGATGAATTTGATCAAGATTTAGGTTCGGTTTTAGGAGTAGCTCCCTTTTGCACCAACTCCTTCTTTTTAGATGACTTGTCATCCTTCTTGATTGGGGTTTTCCATGAGCTTGATGATGACGCAAAGCTCTTCTTATTCCTCTTAACTTGGTTTTCGGCCTTCAAAGCATGTTGAAGCAACTCCTCAACATCATAGTGTTGTTGCATCTCCATAATGTCAAGGATTTCTCTATTCAACCCCGCCATAAACCTAGCTATAGTAGCTTGTGGAGCTTCATCAACCTCGGCCCTAGACATCAACAACATCATCTCGGAGTAGTATTCATCAACACTCCTTGTTCCTTGCCTCAAAGATCGCAATTCTTGGTAGAGACCATTAGTATAAAAACTTGGAACAAACCTTTTCCTCATAAAGCTCTTTAACGACAACCAAGTATCAATAGGTCTTTCCAAATTTCTTCTTCTTACTTGCACTAATTGATTCCACCAATTTAAAGCATTCTCCGTGAATTCAAGAGTAGCAATTTGCACCTTCTTTGGCTCGGCATGAGGATAGTAATCAAAGTACATATCCAATTTTGATTCCCACTCCAAGTAATCGGATGGTGACCCTCTCCCATTGAATTTAGGGATTTTATACTTGATGTTGTCCTTAGACTCATCTCTTTCAGCTCATCTCTTTAAGCTCCTCTCCTAGGCCGCATATTCGCATTGATTGCTTGGCCTCCAAGCTCTTGTTGCCTCAATCTTTCCATGGGATCGATTCTAACAACTTGCCTTGGTGGTGGATGTTGAACTCTCTCATTGATGATCGCGGCATTAGCTCCTTGTTGAGCTTGTGGATTTCGAGTTTCTAAAGCCTCCAATCTCATTGTCATGGTGCCAAGTTGCTGTATGATTTGTTGCAACATGGCATTCGTATTTACTTCTTTATTTTGCTCGTCTTGTCTATCTCCCATTGTGCCTACAAAAAGAACAAAAATTAGTAGTAAAAATTCTCACAAGTGTGTGTGTGCTTATACCTTTGACTTGTGCTCTCGTGTTTGCGTGTTTGCACTCAATTCCTATGGATTGGCGATCCACTACTCTCTTGATGATCTCATAAGATTATGCCTTTTACTAGCTTCAATAGGCCTAATAAGAGCAACTCCTAGAGCACTCCTTTCTTCTCGTGACCTACTTGAGGAACAAACAATTAGTAGCAAAATTCTTTGTGAATTCAAAGGAAAGTGATCTAAACCAAAACCAAACCACTTATGCTGGCTCCTGTTGTCGAAATCCTTCTCCAAGCTTGCTGCACAAAAACTTAATCAAGCACAAATCAAAACAATTCAATCGATTAGCAAAACCCTAGTACCACTTATCTCCTATTTTGTACCACTTGAATCCAATAGGGTTTGTAACCTAAAATTCTTCAAATTAGATCTTAATTCACAGCAAAAGCAATCCAAGAATATCAATCACACAATCAATTAGGGCTAATTGCAACTAAGTAGATCAATTGCACAAGAAAACCCTAATCCCCAAATTTCGCAAACTAAAACCCTAGTTTCTGAAAAAAATCGATAACAGCAAAGATTTTTTTGAGTATTTTTCCTAGAAAGATCACACTAAAAGAAGTCTAGATCTCAAATTTCAAAGCTTTCCGAGCTCAAACGAATCCAGAATAAACTTCACAAGTTTCTGGTCGAATTTTTTTTTTATTTTCTTGCTATTTTTCGATATAACTACTAGTTATAAGGGACTCAAATCTGAAATTTCAAAGCAAAAAGATGTAAGATGAATCGGCTATGAATTTTCAAAGTTTCTAAATTTTTGAATTTTTCAAGAAGGTGGTGCGATAAGAGTGTGGGTGAATTTTGATGGATGAAAACTTGATGAATGATGAAAAGAAGGATAGATTTACCGATTGAAGATGACAACCTATGCTCTGATTACCAATTGATACGAATCTAGTTGTATTAGATTCAAATCTACCCTTTGAATATCCACCAAAGTCGACTTGATCTTCTTCAACTTCTAGATGTGTATGTCGATGACCTTGACAAGGCTATACCTCCTCTTTCGTCAGACTTAAGCTCTCAATTAGACCTGCAATTGATCTCTTAAGATCACAAGATTCACAAACAATTTAAGCAATCACAACCTAATTGCTTGCTAGGACTCTAAAAGATTGAAGAACCCTAAGTTTGCTCAAACTAGAACAATGAAGCCAAATAATCGATATGGGTGTGTAAACCTCTCAACTTTATTGATAACTTGACTTGTGTTTACATGACGGGGATGGTCCCTTTATATAGTAGTAGGGGACGCACCTCTCCCAAATCCTAAAGCCATAAGGGCGGCATAATATAAAGGAAGGAACAAGGAAATAGCCTACTCCTTGTCCTACTAGGAAAAGTAAATAACATTACATAATTAAGCAAGGATTAGACTTAGTCGAACAAGGCCCAACCCAATGTCTTCTAAAGTAAATAAATAGCTAAACTAAGATAGAATAAAGGCCCAATTAGCCGAATTACACAATGCTAAAGCCTAATGCTCATCGATTTCAAGTAAGGTGGACACCTTCGAATCGATGGGAATATTCTTGGCGATGTCGATTTCAATGCTCTCCAATTGGTCTTCAATGGACTCTAAACCTCCAAGATGAGATCTAACAAAGCCCAATAAAGCTTCCTTGAACCTTTTAGCCCGAGCCCTTGTCATTGGACCTTGCGGAATGGCTAAAGGATCCATTGGCCGGTTGGTGCGCGGTCTTGTGCGATGCTCCCATGCAATGGCCTGTCATGGCCGGTCATAGTCCCATGCGATGGCGCGGCTTCTCCAAGCAATGGCCTGTCTCCCACTCCATGTTCTTCCAAGCTCGCTTTTAAACCGGAATCAACCTTGACAACTTCTTGAACCTCCGAGCTATCTCCAAGTTTATCCGAGCAATGATCTCCAATGGCTCCACTGTGCTCTTCTAAGCCATGATAAGCCCTTAGCGCATCAGAAGGAGATGGAAAGAATAAGAAAAAGTTGGGAAAGAAAAAGAAGAAGAAAAAGAAGAGATGATGCAATTTTAGGCAATGAAGAAGAATAAGAAAGGGATGAATCGAATGGAGAAAGGGATTTGGGTTAGGGAGAAACGACATGCATCGAATGGAGGAGAGAAATTTTTTTGGGAAAAATCAATTTTAGGGATTTTCTTTTGCTGTTAAATGATAAACGAAAGACTTAGAAAATTTTAGGCATATGCTGGTAAGACAACGATGACGTTTTGCTCCAAATTTTATGTAGATGGTGGCGTTTATCAAAAAAAAAAAAAACGCCGTCAAAGTATTTTATTTCTTTAAAAAAATGAAATAATACGAAAAAATTGAATTATTTTGGCGGAAAAATTTTTCCCCCAATTTTTTTGTCATATGCCGGCGTTTCAAAACTAAACGCCACAATATCGGGGCGTTTCCCTTAAAAAATGCCGCAATGTTTTTAAAAAGATTTTTATAAAAAACGAATTTAGAGGGAAAATTTATGTTTCCCTTCAATTAATTGCACGAAAATTATATACCGCCCATTATTCTACTTTACCGGCGTTTTTGGTAGTAATTGCGGCGTTTACTGTAGAAACGCCTCCAAACTGTTGTTTAGGGAATTATTTAGCGGCATTTGGGTGAAACGCCGCCTAAATAAACATCCCAATTTCACCTGTTTCTAGTAGTGTAACTATAGATCCATCAAATTACGTCATTAGTGGCCACAATAAATCAATAATTATCAAGGTCATGAAATAAAATAGAGCCTTGCTTACTATCTATCAAGAACTAATATCAAATTATAAGCACATAAATCTCACCATAATCAATCGATTGAACTCACCAAAGGATAAGAAGTATTAAGGGTTTAGGCATAAGAAAACATACAAGACTTGAAGGGGGCAGAATCTTGTTGTGTTCAACAAAGGTATGTCGCACCTCCCTATGCAAAGAGAGGGTGCGGCACCCTTAGCCTAAAACTAGAAGAAAAACTAGAACTAGAAGAAAAATATATGAAGAGACAAATTGTGTGTAGATATTGTGTGTATAAGGTGGCTATTTATAGTGGACTAATTGGACTCCATATAGACTTAGGAAGGGTCTAAGACGGTTTAGAGGCTGACTTGGTCTCCAAGTTGGCTTAAAAGTCTTCCTAGAGTCGAAATCCTTGTGAAAATAGGACTCTAGAAAATTCTGAAATCGCATAGCAACTTGGACAAAAATTTCGGGCTTGAAGATGGCAGAACTGGGCTTTGGACTTCAAAGGAAAGTTGTAGATCTCGGAATTAGCTTTCCAACGGCGACTCACGAGTCTAAAACGGACATCTGAGCAGAAAGTTATGGCCTTTTTACCGAGACTGCGCTGAAACCTAATCCAACTAGGACTAGTGTCGGGAAATTTCGGGATTTGGATATTCCCTTGGATATATGCGGCACAAATTGGGATTTTAACTCCAATTGTGGGTGTATATGGGCTGAGTATTATCCCATATAAAATATCCAAAATTCCATAGCTTCCGGGCTTGTCTTCAATTCTTTGCAATTTAAGTTCCAAATCTTCAATTCTTGCTTTTTGAGATAATTCTTCAATGGTCTTCAAACACGAACTTCGAATCTTCAAAATCTTAACTCCAATTTGCTAAGTCCATATTTGAGTAAAAAGTCATCAAAATAGCTCCAACAAAAAGTTTCCACTTTTCTTGTCTTCAAGACCTAAAAACACAAATACATATAAAATAGTGTAAAAATACACATAAAAATAGTAAAAAGCATAGGAAAATAGCTATAGAAATAGGGTCTTTTTTAGCTCGATCAATAGGGTAAGTCAGGGTCGATCCCACACAGAAGACTCAGTCTGAATTAACTGTTTCAAAACAACTAAGAAAGCAAACAGATTAAAAGCAACAAATTATAAAGAAAGCAATAGAGTTGTGAGCTATTCGTGACAATCCTTTTAAAAAAAGCAATTAAATATAGAACAATAAAATAAAGGCAATACTTCCACACTTATCCTCACTTAAGCAAAAATTTAATTATAAACACCATGCATCATAGATCAAAACATATCAATTTATAAGAACCATAGACATGTCTTTGGCAAGGAATCATAATACTAGTTATTCTTCTTCATCCTATTCTATAATCAATTATAAATCAGATTAGTACTAGTTTTTCCTAATCAAACATCTTTTATGAATCGCCAAAATTAGCTACTAGTATTCACCAATTAAAGCAATCAATAAAGCATTAAGATCAATAGATATACTAAACATAAGTTAAAGATTACTAGTTACTCATCACAACTTAAGATCAATCTTAATCCAGTTGAATACTTCAATTACTAGTTATTCATTGAATATATCAAATCTTGCTACTATGAATTAGATTCAATTACTAGCTATTCACCAATTCTAATCTAGAAGAGATTCAATTGATTAACTTCTTAGGCGTGCACTCCTAATTAATTGATCAAGAAAACCTAGAGTATTAAATCAGGGTTAAGCATGAAAACTTGTTAATCAAAAGGATTAATTCATCAAATCAAATCCAACCAATCATACATATATCAAAAAGTCGGTATAAGAATGATGAATTATCATCAATTCATCAATCAATTGATATAGAATTAAAGCATAAGATCTCACCATAGTTGTAAAATAATTAATTCATAACTCAAGGGTTCAAAGGGAAAAAGTATTAAAGAGAACTACTCACTCATGATTAAAACAATCATGAGAGGCATACTTACAAACCAAGGAAATCGACAAGGGTAAGAACCCTAGGAAAGTCGACACAACTAAGGAAATTCTTCTTAGTCGACTTCTCTTCAATTCTTGGGTACTGTAACTATGACAAATCCTAAGATAATCTTACGTATTTATAGAAAAACCTAAGACACATTCTACCCTTATGACAAACAATAACAACCCTTAGATGAGGCGACATAAAGGGCAAGATAGACATCTAATTTCTAGTCCTAATTCAACTATGAATTACATCAACTTTGTCTCCAAGTAATGAGTTTTGATTGGTTGAAGTAGATCTTCATTAATTAGCATCTTCAATAGCCAATTAGAGTGTTCCACAACATCAATTTACAGCTGCAATTTCCGTCCATAGCTCCTCCAAGTCAGTTAAGCAATTCCCAAGTCAAGTAGGATAGTTGATCAAATCTGTCCAGAAACTTCAAGGGCAAAATAGATATTCTTCCCATCAAAATTAGATCTTGGGGCAAAAGCAAAGTTGTAGAGCTTGAAGTCAATTTTCCAACGGTATATCATATGCAGTTTTCTGAGCTCTGGATCAGAAGATATGATTTTTCTATCAAAACTACACTTGTGAACCTCCTTTGACTAGAATTTGGAATTTCTCCAAGCATCAATTATTTACTTCATCATAATTGCTGATTGGCCTTGAAACTCTTATTTGGACATTAAGTTATGCGAATTGGCCCTAGAGAAATCAAATTTGGATCTTCAATGATTCAAGCTTCCTTTAAGGCTTAATGGGCTCCAATGGGTTCTCGAGGCTAAAAATGTCCAAAATTAGTAATTTCTCTAAATTGATCCAAAAGTGCTCCAAATCTTCATAATCTTAAGTAATGGCTCTAAATGGTCCTGAAAACACAAATATGAGAAATATGAGATGAAATAGAAACTTATTACTACCAAAACAAGGCAAAATCATATAGAAAATAAGTATAATATTAGGTCTTATCATATTTCCCCCTTTCAACTTTTGTTAGTCCCTAACAAAAATCAGTGTGCAACTCCTAGTTGAAAAAAGGATAGAAATATAGACTCTGACTCTTAACAGAAAAAGATTCGACTTTCGTAGGTGTACGGTGGCATTTATCATATGGCACAAGCCTTTAAACCAACATATGTCTATATTGGAGGTGTTATTGTCACCTGAGGGTTTACTTAACTAGAATGATACCCACAAACATTTAAAAAGATAGGATAAACCTAGATTGAAAAGGCTAAGAACAAGATAGAAAAGAGAGAATTTTTCTTTTAAAACATATCATAGCATAGAACAAACTAGTCAAAAATCAGTATTTTCAATTTCCATAATCAAGCAATTAGCTAGAAATAGCCTTTCAAAGAAATCAATGCTCAATCAATTCTATCCAAAATCATCATTCAATTTCAAATGCAGAGCAAGAATAAGTCTTCGATTCGACTTCACCATAGTCAAAAGAAAAGTACTTAAGCAATGGATACTAACACATCAATCCAAGGTTTTCAAAACAATTTTTAAGTCACACGAGATATATCACACACATGTAAGACTAGATTCAATGGGTAAAAGATAGAAATTTAGGCTCAAAAAGTGGCATTTGGGTGTATAAGGCTTTAATAACTTAAATCTTGGCTCAAATCAAACACTTTATTCTTTCAATCGACTTCAATTTTGCTTCCAAGGAATTGTTCTTTTCACTTTTTTTTTTAACTCTTTTGATTGCAAGATTTCAATTTTTTTTTAAAGGAGTAGCTAATTTTGAATGCTTTTTCTCCCTTAGAAGAACTTTTTTATTCCTTATTGGAAGAAGTAAATTTTCAATCTAAGCCTTCAAAACCGTGGGAACAATTCCCCCACACTTATTTTTCACTTATCAAGCCAAGAAAAGGATTTTCAATTTAGCAAAGATTGCTAGAAACAAGAGAAAAATAGGGTGTAAAAGATAGGTATTTAAGAACAAGGGAATCGGTTTCCAAAGGGTGTAAGATCAAAGAATCTATGTGTGCAAAAATATCAAGTGGGAACAAAACAATCAATGGATAAATTATGCAAGCAAACTAAAGCAAGTAACAATCAATCAATTTTCAATTTTTTTTTAATGAAAACATCATATTCTCACATGCAACATAAGCATAGAAAATCTTGAAAAATATCTCAAATCAAGAACTAAATCATACTAAAGACTCAATTTTTGAAATCAAATCAATGGTTTAAGACATATACAAAAATAGATATGTACTTAGTCTATTTATTCATTCTCTTCTATCAAAAATGCGATTTTTGACTCAAAACTTATGAGAAAGGTTTTGGACAAAAATAGAATTTGGAAACATGACTAGCAAAAACATTGATTAAATGGGGTACTTAATTTGGTGAATTATTAATAAACAAACAAATTATCTATCAATTAACTAGCAAATAATTGCAATTCAATCAATCAATAGCAAGATATGGCAATTGAAATCAACAACTAAAAGATAGAATAAGTGAAAATTCATTAATCACTCTTGAAAGAAAAATTACAATTAGACTAATAGGCAAGAAAGTTAAACATGCAAACAAGGGAAATTAAATCTAAGATGCAATCTAATATGCAAACAAGAAAAATAAACATGCAACCTAAATTAATTTTCGAGGATAGCAGTCATTTAATTCCTCCTTTGCTCTTTGGTGAAATCGGAAATCATATTGAAAATCAACTTATGAAACTCTTGATTTTTACTTTGAATTTCTTCCAATGCCGCACCAATTTTCTTCAAATAAATCTCAAGTCCCCAAAGTTTGACATCCAACTCCATCTCTTCGACAATATCCTTAGAAGTAGAGGTGATATCAACTTTGTTAAGTTCCACAACCTTAACTTGATCTTCCAAATCCCTTGTCACTTCGATGTGTTTTGGCTCTTGATCCTTGAACCAATTTTCAATGTTGTTAAGTTCAACATTGAACCAATTTTCAAAAGAATCGGTGAGCTTCGACCGATTCTTCAATTGGTGGTGAAATCTGTATCTCATTGCTCTTGAGCCCGTGTGCTTAAATATTTATTTTCCTGTTGAATCCATTCCCTAAATAATCCAAATACTTCATTTCCTACACTTCTTGTGTATTTTTAAGTGTTTAGCTTCATTTGAACACTTAAACAACAAAATCTATTTTTAGTTTCTGTTTTGAGTCTTCCCCGTATCAAATTGGTATCCGAGCCTAGGTTGTGTGTTGAGTTCATCATGTCTCAACAACGTGAAGGGGGAAGAGTTGCTAATAATTCTGCCTTGGAAGAACTTAGAGCTATGGTTATTGATCTCCAAAACATATTGCAATTGTTGGAGGAAAAGAAGCTTAAAAGAGAGCAAAGAAGAAGAAAAAAGTTCAAGGAGGTTGTTGACAAGGAAGAAACCAAACTAGTTGAGGAAAATGATGATGGTGAAGTTGGGGCCGAAAAGTTGCAAAAGGAAGAGAAACATGATGAGCCTAATGATGAGAGTTGCAATAAGACCGAGGAGGAACTTGAAGAAGAAAGTATAATCCATGCGAATCCCAACCAATCCATTGTTGTGCAAAGAACTTGTCAAAATGATCTAAGTAAGCAATTGTTTATCATTGATGGATTTCTCTTTTTTGCTAATCATCTTTGTGTTCCCAATTGTTCCTTGAGATTTGCAATATTGGAGGAAGCTCATGGCGGCCCTTTAAATGGAGATTTGGCTGTGAGATAACACTTGCTCCCTTGAAGCCAAATCCTACTTCTACACCAAAGATGGAGAGCTTGTTGGTGCCAAAAGGAAATCTTGTTCCTCATGTACATGGAGATACTTCACATTTTTTTCAACCGGGGGATGACATGGGAGTGTCCCATGTGAGTGTCTCATGTCCCATGGACATCCATCCATTGGAGTTTCTGATCAGACCAAAAATATACATCTTTTTATGGTCATTTTCCTATGCTTTTTGGGTATTTTATGCTTGATTACGCCTTGTATTTGGTATATTTGTGTTTATAGGTGTTAAAGGGAAGAAAAGTGCAAAATCACCTATTTTGTGCCTTTTTGGATGATTATTTACACAAATATTTTCCAATGACAATTTGGATGAAGAATGGAGCCAATATGATCGTGATTGAAGAGCTTGAAGAGTCAATTTTATCATCAAAAGATTGATTTTCAAGAGTTTGAAGCAAAGGAGCAAAGTTAAATTTCAAGGCAAGAAGACATGTCAAGAGACATCGTAGCACTGGAGCACATACGGCGCGAGGCAAACCACATGGGGTGCCAAGCATGCCGCATGGGTGCCCAGCGCTAGTCGGGAGCACCACCCAGCACCCATATGGACGCAGGCGACCTGGGGCCTGAGGCCAACGCCCTGGGCGCACAAGCCATTGACATGGGCGCCCAGGGGGAGTCAGGGTCAGCACCCGCACGCGCGCCAGCAGCATTCCACATCACTTCACCTTGAAGCTTCTCCAATTGTGTCCAGATTTGGCGACCCTTCTGTATTTTGGTCATAACTTTTGGTCCAAAACTCCGAATGAGGCAAATGAGTAGGCGTTGGAAAGCTGACTTCAAGATCTACAACTTTCGTGTTTGGTCGAAGCCCAATTTTGCTGTTATCATGGACGAAAATGCCCTTGAAGTTTCTGCAGACATGCTGGACCTTGAAAAGCCCATGAATCAAGCCCAAAATGATATGATAAACCCTAATTCGGTACTAAGGGATAGCCCAGACCTGGAGGACGACTTTAAACCCAATTTAAGGTGGTTTAATGTGCTTAAATTACTATCTTGTCCTAGGTTAAGTTAGCCCTAAGTCTCTAGTATAAATAGCCACCTTTTCTCTCTAGAAAAGGGGAGTTGGCGAATTAGATAGAAGATTGGAGCTAAGGAAGCCGCCGGCCATACTTTAGGTTTTTCTATTCCTTTTTCTTTTGATGGCTACTCAATTCATGAGTAGCTAATCTTTTATTTGTCCAATGTAGAATCATATTGATCTCTTGACATTTAATTTATGGGGAGACTTTTGTTCTGAATAATTTGATTTCTACATGAATATGTTTCTTATCTCTATACTTCATTTTATGTGTTCATGTTTTGATGGATTTGGAGGCCTACTTATCTTGATGATATGAATGCTAAAGTTAGATTCAAGTAGCTTGAGTCAAGCTAAAGTTGGTCCAAGTAACAATTGTAGTTCTAGGAGTCCTAGGTTCAATGGGATATCAAAGCTTGTTGAAATATTTAGGCCGAGATGGAAATTAATGTAGGCAAGTTTGGTATTGATTTATCATGCATGTTGATCGTGTCGTCTATGATCATAAAAATAATCCCCACAAATAACTAACTAGAATAGTTAGGGCAAGTAGGGGTCGAATCCCACAAAGAAGGTTTATGTGATGAACAATCAAAAGATAGAAAGATCTTTTCCAAAAATCGATTAGAAAACAGGGGATTGAATAAATCAATTATAAAGAAAACAATTAAACTAAAAATAAAGCAAAGCAAATCTAAATCTAAATCTAAATCTAAATCTAAAGCAGATTATAAAGCAAATTAATAAAGCAGATTAATAAAGCAAACAATAATTAAAAAGCATACTTCTTCACCAGTGGTATCCCTCAATCAAATTAACTATGGATCCTAGATTTAAAAGGTGAATTTCGCATCTTATTCTTGACTGACAACTGATATAGGTTTCCCAACATGTATTTTAGATAAGAGGCCGATTAGAGCTGCAGTTATCCCTATTATTCCTTCAGTGATCGATTACTTTCTTAGGGCTTAAAGATCACTTGAGAACAAAGCATTAAGAACAGTTAATTTTACACACATGCCTACGAATAGAACCATACGAAGAGAAATTTCTCGCCCTCCGGTAGACAAATACCCATTAAGCAGCGATTAAACAAACCTAATTTGCTACATACAATCAAACTTGAGTGATTAATTCTAAGTATGATCTAGCCATAGATCCTCCTCTTACATCCTTAGTGAACACATAATTCAGATAAGATTCAGAATCATAAAATTATTCTAGGGTTTTGACTACTATCATCAAGAACTTAACACAAAATTATAAGTATAGAAATCTCACCATAATTAATTGATTGAATTCACCAAAGGATCAGAAGTATTAAGGATTTAGCTACTCATGGATTTAGGAAAATCCATGAGAGGCATAAGAATACTTACAGGACTGGGAGAGGCGGAATCTCCCCTTGAAAAACCCTAGGGACGTCGCACCCTTCTATGGCTAGAGAGGGTGTCGACTTCTCCCCTTCTAAAACTAGAGAAAAAACCTAAAAACTAAAGAAAGGTAGAAAAAGAGAATAATCTAAAATTTGTGATGTGTAAAAGTATGTGATTTGTGATACAGGAGATGGCTATTTATAGTGGAGGAATAGGGTAGGACGGTTTAGGCTCTTCTTGGTCTCCAAGTAGGATTAGGTGTCATCCTAGAGTAGTCTCCAAGTCAAAAGAGGACTTCTAGAGTTTCCTGGAAATTTCCTGGAATTGGGCAGGAACTTCGACTTCAGTTTCGGGCTTGAAGATGGCAGATCTGGGCTTTGCACTTCAAAAGAAAGTTGTAGAGCTCGGAGTTAGCTTTCCAACGGCTACTCATGGGCTTAAAACGGACATCTGAGCAGAAAGTTATGGTCTTTCTACGAAGACTGCGCTGAAACCGGGCTAATATCGCAAATCTACGGAATTAATGCGGGATTTGGATATTATTTTGGATATGGGGCCTACAAATTGGGATTTTAACTCCAGTTATAGGTTTATATGGGCTGAGTATATTCCCATATAAATAATCCAAAAATCCTCAACTTCAGGGCTTCATCTGGGCTTGTCTTCAATCCTTAATAAATTAAGCTCCAAATCTTCAATTTTGCTTCTTGAATTAATTCTTCAATTCTTCAAAATATCTTCAATCACGAACTTCGAATCTTCAAATCTTCATTCCAAATGGCTAAATCTATAGTTGAGTAAAAGTCTTCAAAATAGCTCCAAAAAGAGTGAAAAACAATAAGTTTTCACTTTTCTTGTCTTCAAGACCTAAAAACACAAATACTAACAAAACAGGGTAAAAACACATATAAAAATAGCAAAAAGTATATAAAAATAGCTATAAAAACATGCATAATTTGAGCTCGATCATAATTT
>AWWV01016237.1:0-15645 GCA_001974805.1 Corchorus capsularis
GGGGGACTGCCATGTGTATTGAGATTGCTGGAATAGTGTTATGAGTGGAGACAATGAATGGGAGTGCAAAATGCTTTGTTTTTGGGTGTTTTTAGATGAAACATGAAATGCATGCAACCTGGTGTGAAAGCTAGAGGTGTTCTGTCCTTATTAATGACTAGATGGGGCTATGAAGTGCATGTGTGTCATGGACCAATATTAGGAAAATCTACATATTAGATGATAGAATTTAAAGTGCAAATGAGTGAAACTAAATGCAATACTTAGAGGTCTAATGAAATGGAACTATTTGCTGCATGTGTGACATGGAAAATGCTCATTAAGGTGTAGCTTAGCTATGATTAGCTGCTGTTTCTTCATGCTGCGAAATGTCTATTCGATGAATGCTGTAAAAATGCAATAATGAATCCATATGCATGCATGAAACGGCTGTCAAAGCAATGTTTTGTTTCATTTTTTTGCAATTGGGTGAACTTATGAACCTTTGATAATGAGCACACATGTAACTGCTTTGTTGCTTACAGGTTCAGGAGGTTCTAGGTTCCAAGGGACCAAATGACCTGCGAAAATAGAACTTTGCAGTTGAAGAAGGAAATGGGTTGTCTCTCTCTCTCTCTTTTTTTTTTTTATCTTCCAATCTCCATTTTTTGTCTTTTTCGAAGGAGTAAATGTACCTAATTATTTCTTCTAATCTATTGTAATGGGATCAAAGGGAATGGGCCTAAATGAATTATGACCAAGAATAAAAATCCAAAAGCAAAAGAAAGATTTGAACCACTAAGCCCAGAGCAAATTGGGTCCAACCAAATAAAAGCAAGGGTAAGGCCCCCATTGATGAAAAAAAAACAAAAATGATCCAAGGCAATAAGGTCCAAATTTAGAATTCATGAGTTAGGTTAATGAAACAAGATCCAATTTGGCAAAATGATTGACTACAAATAAAAATCTCAAAATGATAGCAAGATATAACTAAAAGCCCATAATTAAAGCAGATAACGAATAAGGAGGGCTTAACACAATTTAGAACATGCAGTTACACTACAAACATGTATGTAATGCAAAATTAGCCCATTAAAGTGCTTAAACAAATTAAAACGTCTGCCAATTAAAAATGGATGTGCTATATGAGACAATGCAAGACAATTAAAAGGAAAATATACATCATGAAAGGTAATGTGATCTATCCCAGTTTACATGTTAAAATGGATATGCCAATTTAAACTAGCTATGAATTAAAAATGACTAAAGTACCCCTGAAGCAAAAATGACCAAAATACCCCCTAGATAGCCCTAATGTAAATTAAGGAGCAACGAAGTTTTACTTGAAGGATACATGAGAAATTAAGGTGTCTATAGCTGCCCCTCTTTGTGTGCTTTCTAACTGTCGGAAAAATATACAAAAGAGTAGTTTGTATAATTTCTGAGAGTTGGGAAGTACGCAAAGACGTAGACACCCGTTAATTATTGAGAAACTCGGAGAGAGACCAACTCGTGGTCGATTGCTGATGCTAGAATTGAAAGCGACCAGTCTGTGGCTGATGAAAGAATTGAGAAAGACCTGTCTGAGGTCTAAAATTGAAAATCTGAGATTGGGACTAATCTCTGGTCGACTCTTGTAACCAAGGAGGACCTGTCCGAGGTCTGAAACTTGAGAAGACCAGTCCGCGGTCGACTTTAAAACTAAGGAAGACCTATCAGGGGTCAGAAACTGAAGAGGACCAGTCTGTGGTCGACTTTAAAAACTAAGGAAGACCTATCTGA
Organism: Corchorus capsularis; assembly: GCA_001974805.1. Lineage (NCBI taxonomy): Eukaryota > Viridiplantae > Streptophyta > Magnoliopsida > Malvales > Malvaceae > Corchorus > Corchorus capsularis. The sequence continues at coordinate 1,762 of AWWV01016237.1, forward strand.
GGTCAGAAGCTGAAGAAGATCAGTCCGTGATCCACTTTGAATATTAGGAAAGACCTGTTTGAGGTTTAAAATTGAAGAAGACCAGTGTATGGTCGATATTGAAATTGAGAAAGGCCTGTCTGAGGTCGAGAATTGAAGATCTGAGAAAGAGACCGTTCTGTAGTCACTTTTGAAATTAGGGAAGACCTATCTGAGGTCAGAAGCTGAAGAAGATCAGTCCGTGGTCTGTATTGATACTTGAGATGAGACCAGTTCGTGGTCAATGGTTGGTGTTCGAGAATCTTCTGAGTATCCCTGCTTAAAGCTTCAAAGATATCGACTAAAATGATATGATGCATGTATGCCAGATGATGCCAAATGATGTTAATGCACTCACACTTTTGTTTTCACTATGAAAAATGTTTTATTTGTGATCCTAAGACAGTCATTGATCCTGTTCTCTTGTCTCCTTACTTATCCATTCGAATTTTCCTCCAATTGTTATCTAGTGAATATCTCAAACTTGTTTTAGGCATTTCTTTTTCCAACTTATTTGCCCGGATCAAGCCTTTTCTTCTTCCTAAGTTCGTCGTCCTACTGGCCTTTGTTAAGTATGTATCAATCTTCTTTTGACAATTTTGCCCCTCTTTGATAATTGCCCCATTACTGCCTTTGTCTTTTATTTGCCATTCTTGGTCGTTTGTCAAGTATCAACTGGTCTTATGCTTATTTAAATATGCAATTTTGTCTTATCATTTATTACTTGTAATGAAATGGAATGCAAGGAAGAGAAATCCAGAAGTGAAAGGAACCTCAATACTTTTATTAAATACCCAAATATATACAAGAAGATATGGATAGATAGCAAAAGTAGATAACGAAGGAACGTCTCAACCATTTGAAAGGAATCTGAAAGCAAGAAACTTTTAGAAGGGTAATGCCTCGTAATGATGAATACTCCGATGAGGAAATATTGATGATGCCAAGGGTTCTGGACTGACTCGTCGTACTGATGGTGTTGACTCAGTCTGGATTATAACCTTACCTTTTTTACCTTGAGAGATTTTCCTGAAGTGTATTGCCCACAGATTATGTCCTTCCATCTACCACTTGAGCCGCCCTTTGCGGGTTTTCAACTCAAGTTCCTCCTTTTCCAACCCCCACTTGAGCAGCCCTTTGCGGGTTTTCGACTAAAGTGACCCCCAACAGGTCCAAGCCGCCCTTTGTGGGTTTTCAACATGGACCCTTCCTTATATTTTCCTCTCTTTTTCCAACCTCTTGCTTTCTAAGGTTAAGTTTTTTTTTTTAGACTCTAGGACTTCAGGCGTAGTATTTCTTGACCGCATCTGAATTGATGGGAGCGGGGAACACCTCTCCGTCCATTTCTTGTAAGATTAGTGCCCCTCCAGAGAAGGCTTTTTTAACCACATAAGGCCCATCCCAATTTGACGTCCATTTGCCCCTCGGGTCACTTTGATCAGGGAGAATCCTCTTTAGCACCAAATCCCCTTCTTTGAACTCTCTTGGGCGAACTTTCTTGTTGTATGCTCTTTCCATCCTTTTCTGGTATAGTTGACCATGGCAAATTGCAGTGAGCCTCTTTTCATCCATTATATTCAACTGATCATACTTCTCCTGCACCCATTCATCTTCTTCTAACTTCACTTCTCTAAGAACTCTCAACGAGGGAATTTCCACTTCAATCGGTACTATCGCTTCCATCCCGTAGACTAAAGAGTATGGCGTTCCCCCAGTCGATGTTCTGCCACACGTTCGGTATGCATGGAGAGCAAATGGCAATTTGTCATGCCAGTCTCGATAAGTCACTATCATCTTCTCAACGATCTTCTTGATGTTCTTATTAGCGGCTTCGACCGCACCGTTCATATTAGGTCGGTATCTAGTTGAGTTGCTATGAATAATCTTGAACTGTTTGCACGTCTCTTCTATTAGTCCCCAATTCAAGTTGGAAGCATTGTCAGTGATGATTCTTTCTGGCAATCCATACCTACAAATGATCTTCTTCTTGATAAATCGAGTAACCACAGCCTGAGTGACACTTGAGTAAGAAGCGGCCTCGACCCACTTAGTGAAATAGTCAATGGCCACCAAGATGAATCGGTGGCCATTTGAAGCTTTAGGGTAAATGGCTCCAATAACATCTATGCCCCACATGGAAAAAAGCCAGGGAGAAGTCATGACATGTAAAGGATTTGGAGGAACATGTATGTGATCCCCGTATATCTGACATTCGTGGCACTTTCTCACATACTTGATACAATCTGTTGCCAAGGTCAACCAGAAGTATCTTGCTCTCATGATCTGTCTGACCATTTTATGTCTGCTAGCGTGACTCCCACACGAACCACTATGGACTTCTTTCACAATCCTTCTTGCTTCTGCCGAACCTACACATCTCATCAACGATAAATCCCGACCCTTCTTATACAAAGTCTCACCACTAAGAAGGTAACCCTGTGCCATCTTCCTGATCATTCTCTTGTCATTTTCGGTAGCATGCCCCGGGTACTTTTTATCCTTAAGATACTGGAGGATATCGAAATACCAAGGATTCCCATCTACTTCATCTTCCACGCTCATGACATGTGCGGGGGAATCCTTCATTTGAACTTGTATCAGCTGAATCTTCGTGCCCGTCCCCACTTTGAACATGGACGTTAAAGTTGCTAATGCATCTGCTATCTGGTTATCCTCTCTAGGCACATAATGAAATGAAATGCTTTCAAATGGCTTGATCAACTCCGCCACATGATCTTTATATAACATCATTTTGGAATCACGGGTTTGCCATTCTCCCCTCATTTGGTAGATTACTAGTGCGAGTCCCCATATACCTCCAATTCCTTTACTTTTCTTTCCAAAGCCAATTGGATTCCCATAATACAGGCCTCGTATTCCGCCACATTATTAGTTGCATGAAAACCTAGTCTGGCCGTGGCAGGGAAATAATCGCCATTTGGGGAAATCAACAAAGCCCCAATGCCCTGTCTCGACAGGTTTGAGGCTCCATCAAAGTATACCTTCCATTTCTCTTCTTCTTCCTCATCTACATGGGCGACTGCCATCAAATCTTCATCAGGAAATTCAAACTTCACCGACTCGTAATCTTCACTAGCCCGATCTGCTAGGAAATCAGCAATGGCACTTCCTTTAATGGCTTTCTGTGAGACATACACTATGTCATATTCTGATAGGAGGACTTGCCATCTTACAATCCACCCCGACAACCCTGGTTTCTCGAATACATATCGGATCGGGTCTAACTTAGACACTAGCCAGGTGGTGTGATACAACATGTTCTGCCTCAAACGATGCGCGGCCCATGCCAATGCACAACACATTTTTTCCAATGATGAATACTTGACCTCGTAATCCGTGAACTTCTTACTTAGGTAGTAGATGGCGTGCTCTTTCTTTCCCGTATCATCTTGCTGTGCCAACACACATCCCATGGACTTTTCAAACACTAATAAGTACAGGATTAGAGGTCTTCCTTTTACAGGTGGAACCAATACTGGTGGACAAACTAGATACTCCTTAATCTTCTCAAAAGCTGCCTGACAGTCCTCGTCCCATTCCCCGGGATTCTTCTTCTTGAGTAGCCTGAATATCGGATGACACTTTGCCGTCATTTGTGAAATGAACCATCCTATGTAATTCAGACGTCCTAAAAACCCTCTCACTTCTTTTTAGGTCTTAGGCGAAGGCAAGTTCTGGATGGCTTTAATTTTGTCTGGATCCACCTCTATTCCTTTCTCGCTGACCACAAACCCCAATAATTTCCCCGATATAGCTCCAAAAGTGCATTTGTTCGGATTCAACTTGAGCTGGAATTCTCTTAGTCTCCCGAAAAGCTTCCTTAAGTTTGTGATATGTTCCTTGGGTGATCTAGCCTTGGCAATCATATCATCCACGTATACTTCTATCTCTTTGTGCATCCTGTCGTGGAACAGTGTCACCATGGCCCTCTGATAGGTTGCCCCAGCGTTCTTTAGCTCGAATGGCATTACTTTGTAACAAAAGACCCCCCAAGCCGTGACAAAGGTTGTCTTCTCCATGTCTTCTGGTGCCATTTTGATATGATTATAGCCCGAAAATCCATCCATGAAAGAGAATATAGAGTATCCAACATTGTTGTCCACCAAAATATCTATATGTGGCAATGGAAAGTTGTCTTTAGGGCTGGCTCGGTTCAAATCTCTGTAGTCTACACACATTCTCACTTTTCCATCCTTCTTTGGAACTGGAACAATGTTCGCCTGCCATTCCGGGTATTTTGCCTCCTGTAAGAACCCGGCATTAAACTGCTTTTCCACCTCCTCCTTTATCTTGAGTAGCATATCTAGCTTCATTCTTCTTAATTTCTGTTGCACTGGCCTACTATCTGATCTGATGGGTAGTTGATGAACAGCTATTTCTGGATCAAGACCTGGCATGTCTTGATAAGACCATGCAAACACATCCGAAAACTCCCTCAACAAATCTATCAATTATTGTCTATCCTCTTCTGACAATATAGTACCAATTTTTACTTCTTTTGGTTCCTCCTCTGTCCCCAAATTTATCAATTATGTGGGCTCTTTGTGAGGTAAAATCTGTTTTTCCTCTTGTTCGACTAATCTCAAAAGTTCTGAGGGTAGATTTTGATCCTCAGTGTCTTCATCGTCTAGCTGATCAGTACAGACAGGCCTGTCAAAGCTGAACCCAGGCTCATCTGGAGCGTCTTTGCATTCATCATCATTTGGCCTGAAAATAAGATTAAAGAGAATATATATACATAGAAGAAAGGATAACAATAATCCAAGAAGGAATGGCGAGATGGATGATAGGTAGAAATGATGTAACACTGAATATGGATTGAAAATATGCATTGTATTTCATTACTTGTGATAAAAAGTGAGACATGTGGATACTTTAAACAAGCATAATATCAGTCTTTAATTGAATTTAAAACAACCTTAAATATTCTTAGAAACCATCATTAAGACAAGTTCATTACATTTTCGAATTAGACATCAAGATAGCACAATCATAAGCTTCCCAGTTGTCCAACTCTTCTCCTGGGGCCATTGGGTAGACCCATGGGTGAGACTCGGATACATCCTCAATCACTGCGTTGATGGCAAGCCCTTTCATCTTCTGATCGATCGCCTCTCCTTCCTGATCCTGCTGACTCTTATCCCCGTTGTCAAATCCAGAAGGCTTGAAATGCTGATAGAGAGCCCATGCATCGATCTTCCCTCCTCCAGTAGTTGCTTTACCCATTCTTTCAGCTTTTCTCTGTTTCCTTGCTTCAGCCACTATCTTGCGCTCTTCAGCGGTAGCTTCGAACCCCAAGCCGAATCCCATGCTCCACTTGCAGCCTACAGGTATCTCCTTCATTCCCTGAGCGTTCTTTCCCAAACCTTGGCCCTCTTTCCAACCTTGTTTCTTCAACATTTGTACTGACATTACTGATGGCCCTGGGGGAATTAAGACCTCATCCACCTCAAAAGCTCTGAAGGCACACTCATAAGATTCCTCAGAGGCTTCCACATAAGGAGTAGCACATGTGTGGGCAACTATCATGTCCTTCTGCCCCTTTATCATCACTAGCTTTTTGGGAGTCCTGAACTTAACCTTTTCGTGCAGAGAAGAAGGCACTGCCCCGACCATGTGGATCCATGGTCTTCCCAGTAAGTAGGAGTATGAAGGATCAATATCCATCACTTGGAATAATAGGTTAAATGGAACTGAACTTATCTCAAAAGGAATCTCAATCTCGCCAATAACACCCCTTTTAGTTCCATCAAGGGCACGCACAATCATATGGTTTGTCTGAATGTAAGTTTGTTCTACGGGGAGAGCCTTCAGGGTATTCAAGGGCATAATATTAAATGCGGAACCATTATCTATCAGCACACCTCCCATCCCCATGCCTTTGCATTTCACTGCAATGTGTAAAGCTCTAATCCCCCGCTTTCCTCCTTCTGGTATCTCATCATCAGAAAAAGTAATAAAACCATCTGTCGAAATGTTTCCGGCTAAATGATCCAGGTCATTAACTGATATGCTTTGTGGTACATAGGCTTGGCTCAGAACTTTCATCAGAGCATTCCTATGAGCCTCGGAGTTCAAAAGCAAACTCAAGATAGAAATTCTAGCTGGGATCTTGTTCAGGGCATCAACCACACTATACTCACTGTACTTAATAATTTTCAAAAACTCCCCTTCCTCAAAATCCGAGATCGGCTTGGCCACCACTGCTTCGTTCTGAGTGCCGGATGCCTGTCCCTTTTCTCCGGTCGTCTCTATTGGTGTATCTGTCTTTCCTTGCGCGGCCCGATTCATTTCCGGTGAGTAAATCCTCCCACTACGGGTCATCCCTCCGACCCCTGTGACGTTTGTTGAACTTCCTTCCCCGTGAGATGTTGAATAGCTGCACTCATATTTCCAGGGAACCTGACGGCTATCCTTATAAAGGAAAGGTTGGGGCGGTGTCACAACCAAAGATGCCACCGATGACTGCTGTAAATACGATGGAAGTACCGTCGGTGGTTTGGGAATGAAGGGATGTGGTGGCTGGACTGTTGGTGGTGTCGGAACGAACGACTGGATTTTTGGTGGACTGTGGACAAAAGGTTGATTTTGCTCTTTGACGACCACATTTGCTTCCCTTTCTACTATCTCAACATAGAACTCTATTTGGTGCTCATCCATTAATCTCTGCACTATCTCCACAAACTTTGGGCATTGACGGATCCCATGCACCATACCATGGTAAGGACAAACTTCATCGGCATCCCCCTCTCCGAATTCTCCCTTCTCGATCATCTCTGCTTTTGTTAGGGCTCTGAACACTATACTGAAAGGAGTAACGACCTCGGAGACCCTCTTCTTCGCCATTTCTCCACTCTCAACCATGGTCACTTGGGCTCCTTGATTCTGAGCTTGAGTCTTTGGAGCAGCATTTCCGAAACTCAACTTTCCATTCCTAACTAGCTCCTGGACGACATATTTCAATCTTATGCAGTTTTCCGTTGTGTGCCCTTCAGTTCCAGAATGGAAATCACAATGCGTACTGGCGTTGTACCACCTAAGGCGACGGTTTAGCGGCAGCGGCTGGGAAAATGCTGCCCTCTCCAATAACCCTTGTTGCAGCAACTGGGGTAACAGCTCAGTGTAGGTATAAGGAATCGGGTCTATGGGGACCCTTTCTTTAATTGGGTCATTGGTCCCCGATGTAATGGCTTGGGTAACCGGCTGTAAGGGTTGTGAAGTTGTGGGGCTAGAATTAGAAGGTCTAGGTTGGAACGACGTCCCACCTGCTGCATTTACACTACTTGGGTATTGGTAAGGATAGGAGTTTTGTTGAGGAGGGCTATAATATCCATAAGGCTGATAAGAATAGTTGTACCCATAGCCCCCTGGTTGACGAGGGTAATACTGCTGCCCCTGGTTCCTAGGTCTGAAATTACTCTGGCCAACTTCATGCACCTCCCCTTCTTTTTTCTTCTGATATGTAGAGCCCTTCTTCTCAGCATCTCCAAAGACTCCATTTCTAATTCCTGCTTCATAAGTCTCTCCTGTGACAATCAACCTGGTGAAAGAGTCAGTCGCTGCTTGGTACAATTCTCGATAATACTCTTTTGGCAGTGTCTGTAGCAATTTGGAGCCTATTTCTGAATCTTTCATGTGTGGGTCCACTTCCAAAGCCATGTCCTTGAAACGTTGGCCATACTCCTTGATAGTTTCACCCGGCTTTCTCTTCATGCTCAATAGTGTTTCCCGGGAAGAAGCCAACTTCTCAATGTACTTGTATTGTGCTATAAAAGCATTAGCCATGTCATTCCATGTCTTGATTTGGCTAGAATCCAATCTATTGTACCACTTAAAGGATGAACCCGTGAGACTCCTCTGAAAGTAATGCATAAGCATATCATCTGAACTGTAAGGCTGCATTTGACGCACATATGTGTTAACATGGTCTTCAGAGGATCTAGTACCATCAAATTTTTAAAAATCCGGGACTTTGAACTTATGTGGCAACACTAAATCCGTAACTAGGGACACCTTATCCACTCCCTTGAAATATGCCTGGTTGCCGCTTAATCCTCTGAGTTTTTCCTCCATTCGGTTCCACAGTTGCTGAGTGGATTCTTTAATTATCTTTCTAGGGTCATCTTCAGCTTTCACCCCTGTAAACATCGCAGGAACTCCCTCTAATCCACTCGCATGCACCGTGTTTGCCCCTTGAGAAGGCGGGAGGACCGTAGGAGGGGACGGCTCAAAAGCTGTTGATGACATGTTAGGGTGCACATTCTGGCCTGGAGGGATAGGCAAGTTGATCTGGCTTGTTGAAGGGTTTGGTAAATTGACTTGAACTGTGCTTCCAATTACCCCCGCGGATGGTACATTCCCCGTTTCAGTAGTCTGCCCTTGACCATTTGCTGTGCCTGAACTCCTTGGTATTTAGTCATCGCAGCCATCATTTCCTTCATACGCTCAATCTTGGCGTTTGTTGCTTCTTCCCTGCGCCTTGCTTCTTCATCCCGACGCGCCATCTCCTCTCTTAACTACTGAATTTCCCGTGCCTGATCCTCCATTCTCTTGGTATTAGATCTGGTATTGTACTGCTGAGTTCTCTGATATAATCTTCTAGGTGGAGCTATCTTTTAACACTTCTTCCTGATTTGAAACCAACCATTAGGATCTATTCTTATTACTAGTATTATTATTATTCCCTTATTAAAGATGAATGGATGCCCTAAAAGGAAGAGCTTACGAGATCCCCCACCATTGTGGTGGGATCCATAATTCCTCGCTTTTATATCCAGAACTATGACTTTGTGCATTCACATAAGTCATAGTGTCCTTTGCGCTGGCATTTATGCAAAGTGTATGCATGAGTGAATGAATGAATGACCTAAAAAGGAACGTTATAAAGATTCTCCACCATTGTGGTAGCACTTAATAACTCCGATTTTGTGCATTCACATAAATCAAGATATCCTTTTAAAAATGCATAAATATCTATCATTATAAATAAACATGTAAGAAGTAGTCACATAATGCCGAAAACCGAGAAATTGGATTAGCTTAAAACAAGGTTTAAAACACCACATCATTCGAATTACATCATTCAAACTTCGATTACATCACCAAATATTTGTTTGTTCAATACATCATCAAAAACTACTTATCAACTAATCTAATCTGAGCTCATCACAATCTTCATTAAGGGGTATGTTCTGGTAAGCTTTAATAAAAATTCCATACAGATGGATCACCCTTTCCAAACAATCAAGGACCTGTTGTCCTTCTGGTCCCTTGGGCATCGCCTGATTGCAGACCCACTGAACTTGGCTTCTGATCTCTTACCACTCCAGCACGTATATGCGCTTGCAGTTCCAACAGCTGGTCGGTACAGATGTGGTAGGCACTTTCCCATTTGAAGAGTCTCCATTGGATGAAAAACCACGCAGACCTCAATTCTTCCACTTTAGCCTCGTACTGCAAGTATTCCTCCTCAAGATCGTCAAAGTTATTCTTACCTGTCTCTGCCAAATCTCCCAAGCGAATAACTTCAGCGTTCAAATCCTGGATCTGAGCTTCATGAGCGGCATTCCACAACACAAACTATACTTCTTATTCCACTGTTTTCCCTTTTTCTGCCTCAAGCTCAGCTGTCAATGCGGCAATCCTCTCATTGGCGCTAATAAGCTCCACTTCCTTTTCCTTGAGGGCTCTGATCTCTTCATTCTGACGTCTGACTAGGGAGGCTAAGTTGTTGCTAAAGTCCCTTTCCTCCTCCAACTCCCGCCTGATATTCTGATGATCACCCTCTATTTGGGCCTTCTCTCGTTGAAGCGCAATGTATACGGGACTTCGAGTAACCACTATAGCTTTCTTTCCTTTCAGATCCTTCACTTCATCCATGAGTGCGTCAATTGATTGGCCAAATTTCTTGTTCTGACTTGCACAATATTCTACTTTATCTTTCTCTTTCTGATAATCTTGCTCCAACTCTTCCTTCCTTTTTACCACTTTGTTCATCTGAATCTACAAGTCTTCAGTTGCCTCCATCAGCTGCGCTTTTTCCTTCTCCCATTTAGCTTTCTTTGACTTAAACTTTTCTTCCAGTTCCCTAAGCACAGCCCCCTCACGAAGACGCTTGTTTTCAATCTTTAACTTAGTGAGCTCATCTTCACTGTTTGCCCCCAATCTAACTCTTGGGTTCCTTGCGGGAGGCGGGGCTAGAATTTTGACTGTTTCCTTGTGCCATATAACATATTTTTGGGACGGGGTTGTCTTGTAAGGGGAATTGGTCACATATTCCAACTTTGAATTCTTCTATTTGAGTGCCTTAGCTCTGGCTGCACCTACCTCCAACTGTCCCTTATGCTCAATGTCAATACTGCGCAAACCCTGCATGTCGAGAATGAACTGCCCTACTCCTAACTGTCTAAGTGCCAGAGAAGTCGAGTAAGTGGTGGTCCCCCATGGTCCCATCAGTAGCATGAATGATTCTCCTCCACTTTTATGCACTGGGGTCTTACTTCTCATCCATCGTGCCCTCCATACAATGTCGCCATGTCCACACTCTCTGAACCAATCTATCCACTCCTGCACTGTCTTCTTAACCCATGCAATATTTTTGAACTCTTTAATGGGGTCACTATCTCGGAACTGGATGGACATCTTAGTCGTGTCAATCAAGGGCAAGTGTGTTTTCATCCATATAGTCAACATGGCCGCACAACCGATGAACCTTCTCTTTCCAGTCCTCCTACAGTGGTTCAAAGATCGGATAGTCTCTGCCACTATTGCTGGTGAGATGTCGAACCCGTGCTTCGCCTGATCCTGTATGTCGATCATCAACTCATCCACATGTGACAGAGCCTTTGGGAAAATGATCAAACCATAAATCAAAAGCGCCATTAGCTGAGATCCCTTCTCCTCATCCTCCAAGTGCTCATCGGCTTTCCGGGTCAAATAACTTTCCTTAAAAGCCTTAACTTCTTTGCTCACAGATGTAAGTTCACCTATCCACTCGCTTGCCTTGTCACCAGTCATACCAGAAATGTGCTTGCTGACCTGAGGGCGTAGCCTCCTCCAATAAATCTTGTCATCAGGCTTTCTGAATGGAAACTTGTCAGAGGGAAACAACATGGAGCGATATTCTTCAACTGTAGGCACCATATCCACTTCATTGAAGACGAAGCAGCGACGGGCAGAATCCCAAAAATGTATCATGGCCTTTAACAGTGAATGATCGACCTCAGTATCGACCAAAGATCCAATAAGCCCATACTTCTGCTTGAACTTCCTTGTATGGGAATCTCGCCCACAAGCTCTTCAACTTATCAAGGTTGCTCTGACTGGTATCAAAATGAGTCACAGGTGGGAATTCAGTGCTGTAGTCTAATGAAGTCACGATCCCACTATTCTGCTGTCCTACCCCACTTTCCGGCGGGCTGTCAACTGTCTCTGCTGCACTTGTGCTTCCTTCTGCTAGCTGATGTGTGGGTCCCACCCTGTTTGGTACACCCTTTTTCTTGGTTTTTGCCATTATGTGACAACCTAATGTAATGAATGCATGAAACAAGATGGAAAGGAAAATAAAACAACAAAAGAAAGTAAGTTAGTAAAGGAATATGAGTGTATAAATAACAGTGCTGAAATATAAAAGTTGAAAAATGATGCCTCCTTTTTTTTTAATGAAAAGGTTTTCCTTGCACAAAAGTTTGGACGTAACGGTCCTCCCGGGGCGGGGGGGGGGGGTCTATGTATTGAGAGTAAAAAGCTTACCCTCTCTACGGTTCTTTTTTAGTAAAATCAGATAAGGGTAAAGGGGTGTTCCTTATGTGTACCAACATTATATGCTGGTTTTAGTCCGCTCACACCTAAAGGGAACCCAATTCGACGCTACCATCACCCATCAAATTGAGTAGGTAGGATCTCCTTGGGTGGAGGTTTTTCCGCATAACCTGTACGGGGGCCTGGTTGGTCCCACGAAGGCTTCCGTATTATACCTCCAAAATCTAATAAGGGTGGCAAAAATGCAAATGCAAGATGCAATCTAAGTGAGGTGTGTGAAGGAACAACCTACCATTACCACATACCATACCAAATACCAAACTATTAAATTCTAAAGCTGATGCATCACAAACATGAAAACACGGTTAAACATGAGTAAGCACAGGCAACAAAAGATGCAAAACAAAGAAGAAAAGACAATGCAATCAATTTATTAAACTCTAGATCTTGTTTAGACTAAGTGAGGCCTGACTCTCTAAAGTCCCAAGTGGAGTCGCAAAGTTGTCGCAACGTGCGGGTCCGGGGTCCGAACCCTGCCGTTAACGACTTAAGAAAGGGAGTCGCCACTAATCAAATAATATGTGTGATTAGTCACCTGATTGACCTAGCTAGCTTAATGTGGTCCAAGGCTTGGCGAGGGACCCACTAAACCTATAGGTCCGGTCTTTGCAACATAGTTCTAAGTCCGGAAGTCAATTACGTTTGGGGAAGGATTAGCACCCCCAAACGCCCGTCAAGTGACAGTATCTTTAATCTAATCAAGATCTAATATGAGTCTAAAATAAAATATTGCTCTGAACCTTTAACCCTATATTTTTTGCTCTCTTTTTTGTATTCAAGGATAATTAAACCTTTTATTACTCTTTGAAGACAAATATTAAAACGAAATACGAACTTGTGCACTCGAGGGAAACAAAAGTGAACTTGCCTTTCATCCGGAAAGGACATTTTAAGAAAAAGCGAGTAAAACTAACGCCTTCCATCCGGGAAGGGCGTTTTAGGAAAAAGCAAGTAAAAATTAGTGCCTTCCGTCCGGGAAGGGCACTTTGGGAAAAAGTAGGTAAAAATAAGCGTCTTCCGTCCGGGAAGGGCATTTTTGGAAAATAGCAAGTAAAATAAGTGCCTTCCGTCCGGGAAGGGCATTTTGGTGAAAACAGGTAAAGATTAGTGCCTTCCGTCCGGGAAGGGCGTTTTAGGAAAAACAGGTAAAAATCAGTGCCTTCCGTCCGGGAAGGGCGTTTTGGGAAAAACAAGTAAAGATTAGTGCCTTCCGTTCGAGAAGGGCGTTTTAGGAAAAAACAGGTAAAAATAAGTGCCTTCCGTCAGGGAAGGGCGTTTTGGGAAAAACTGGTAAAAATAAATGCCTTCCGTCCGGGAAGGGCATTTTGGGAAATAGCAAGTGAAAACTGAAAATTGAAAGAATTAGCCCTTTTGTCTTTGATTTTTAATTTTCATTTGCTAGGAGCAAACTCTTCTATTTTCTTTATTTGAATTTGAAATTCTAATTTTTTAATTTTATGCTTCATTACCTTAAAGTTCAATTAACGGGCAAAAATGCGTGCAATGCATGATCTGATCTTTTTTAACTGATTGGTAAAGGGTTGTTTACTCGAATAATTTCGGAGGACCCTTCCCACGCATTATGGGGGTATCCGTGAAAGTATCTGATCTCGAAGCAGGCCCTGGGAGGTCATGCCCGAGCACAATTACCCAAGGTCCACCCATCATAGCAAAAAGCGGCCTTTACCAATCTCAATTATTTTTGTGGTGTGTATGACAACATAGATATATGCAAATGATTTTTTAAATTAATTTAAATTATTTCTTTAAAGTTAAACTTATTCTTCTAAAAAACTAAAGTTTATTAAATTGTTCAAAGTTAAACTAAATTTCTAAATTAATTTAAATCTAGCATTTTTATTTTCCTTATCAATTTATTGAAAAACTAAAACCCATTCCTAGGGCTAAACCTTTAATTGATATAAATCTGAACGTTGGGGAGTAAATTGAACTAGATCCAAGGACTAATCTGAAAACGCTTAAAAATTACTGTCTTTATGTGAAAAAATAAAAAAATTACGGTAC
>AWWV01016240.1:0-23410 GCA_001974805.1 Corchorus capsularis
GTTTATCCAAGTTTATGTTAGAATGATCGATTCAGTTGACCCAGGGTGGTTTTTCTTCAGTTCATGTCAGAATGATCGATTCGGTCGACCCAGGGTGGTCTTTCTTCAGTAGTTTCCACGTTTATCCAAGTTTATATTAGAATGATCGATTCAGTTGACCCAGGGTAGTTTTTCATCAGTGGTTTCCAGTTGATCCAGGGTGGTCTTTATCAGGTTATTCAGTTTGATCCAGGGTGGTCTTCATCAAAGATTCATGTTTAAATTTAAAATCCTTGATTAAAGGTGTCTATTCAGAGTTTGCATCAGATTGTTTGCTTTATCAGTAGGTCTCAGGATCCTGTTCGAGGATATCTTTGCTTTGAATTTCATTTTAAAATCCTGTTTTAGGTCTTTGCTCGAGAGTTTTGATTCAAAATTCTGTTGAAGAGTTTCATTTCAAATCCTGCTTAAGGTCTCTGGTCGAGAGTTTCTTGTTTCAATTCCAAAATATTGTTTCATTTTAAATCCTGCTTGAGGTCTCTAGTCCAAAGTTTCTTGTTTCAATTTTAAATCTTGTCTTCCAAATCCTAATCGAGGTCTCTAGTCGAGAATTTCTTGTTTCAATTCCAAAATATTGTTTCATTTTAAATCCTGCTTGAGATCTCTAGTCGAGAGTTATCAATTCTAAGTCCTGTTTCATTTTCAAATCCTGCTCGAGGTCTCTAATTGAGAGTTTTCAACCCAAAATCTTGTTTCATTTCAAATCCTGCTTGAGGTCTCTAGCCAAGAGTTTCTGTTTCAATCTAAAATCTTGCTCGAGAGTTTTGCTTTCAAATTCCGCTTTAAGACATATGCAGAAAGTGGGTGTCTACGTCTTTGCGCACTTTCTAACTCTCAGAAAGTATACAAACTACTTTTTTATAGACTTCCCAATTGTTAGAAAGTACGCAAAGAGGGGCAGGGGCGCAAATTCCTGATAAGCCAGCTTATAGGACAAATCCTAATGAAACAAAGGAGTTGGAGAAGCAAGTTGGTGAGCTACTTCAAAAGGGGTTTGTGCGTGAGAGTCTTTCTCCATGTGCAGTTCCTATTTTGCTTCTTCCTAAGAAGGATGGAACGTGGAGAATGTGTGTAGATTGTAGGGCAATAAACAACGTAACAGTTAAGTATCGTCACCCTGTTCCTAAATTAGATGATATGCTTGATGAATTGCATGGTGCTTGTTTATCTTCTAAGATTGATCTTAAGAGTGGATATCATCAAATTCGCATGAAAGAGGGTGATGAATGGAAAACTGCCTTTAAAACTAAGCTAGGGTTTTTTGAATGGTTAGTTATGCCTTTTGGATTGACTAATGCACCTAGTACTTTCATGAGGCTAATGAATCATGTTTTGAGAGCTTATATTTGCAAGATTGTTGTTGTTTATTTTGATGATATACTTGTGTATAGCCGTAACTTAGAGGATCATATTGAGCATTTGCGTTGTGTGTTAGATGTGCTCAGGGTTGAAAAGTTGTATGCTAACCTTAAGAAGTGCACCTTTTGCACAAACAAGCTTGTTTTCCTTGGTTTTGTGGTCTCTGCGTAGGGTATAGAAGTAGATGAGGAAAAGATCAAAGCCATCAAAGATTGGCCAATACCCATCAACGTTGGTCAAGTGAGATCATTCCATGGCTTAGCCGGATTCTATAGAGGTTTGTTAAGGACTTTAGCACCTTGGTAGCACCTATTACAAGTGTGATGAAGAAGAATGCACCATTCAAGTGGGGTAAAGAACAACAAGAGGCATTTGAGACTTTGAAGGAAAAACTAACTAATGCTCCTTTGCTTGTTTTACCTAACTTTAACAATACTTTTGAGATTGAATGTGATGCACCAGGGGTTGGAATTGGAGCTGTTTTAACACAAGAAGGGAAACCCGTAGCCTATTTTAGTAAAAATTGAATAGGGCTGCATTGAATTATCCAACCTATGACAAAGAGTTGTATGCTCTTGTGAGAGCATTAAAAACGTGGCAACACTATCTTTGGCCTAAAGAATTTGTGATTCACACCCATCATGAAAGTTTGAAGTACTTGAGAGGCCAACGAGAGTTGAATAAGAGACACGCTATGTGGATTGAGTTCATTGAGAGTTTTCCTTATGTGGTGCGCTATAAGCAAGGTAAGGAGAATGTTGTAGCCGATGCTTTATCAAGGAGGTATGTTTTACTTTCCATGCTTGATTCTAAGTGATTAGACCAAAATTATGCATCTTTTTATGGACATTTTCCTATGCTTTTTGGGTATTTTATGCTTGATTATGCCTTATATTTGGTATATTTGTGTTCATAGGTGTTGAAGAGAAGAAAAGTGCAAAATCACCATTTTTGTACCTTTTTGGAGCCTTTTTGGATGATTATTTACACAAATATTTTCCAAGGACAATTTGGAAGAAGAATGGAGCCAATATGATCGTGATTGAAGAGCTTGAAGAGTCAATTTTATCATCATAAGATTGATTTTTAAGAGTTTGAACCAAAGGAGCAAAGTTGAATTTCAACGCAAGAAGACATGTCAAATGGCGTTGAAGCACTGGAGCACATGGGGCGCGCGGCAAACCAGGTGGGGCGCCAAGCTTGCCGCATGGGCGCCCAGCGCCGGTTGGGCATGCCACCACCCATATAGGCACAAGCAACCTAGGGCCTGAGGCCAATTCTCTGGGCGCACAAGCCATCCACATGGGCGCCCAGCGCCAGTCAGGGCCAGCCATGCGCGCGCGTCAGACAGCCATCATGCGTCACTTCTCCTTGAAGCTTCTCCATTAGTTTCCAAATTTGGCGACCTTTCTGTATTTTGGCCATAACTTTTGATCCAGAGCTCTGTTTGAGGCAAATAAGTAGCCGTTGGAAAGCTAACTCCAAGATCTACAACTTTCGTGTTTTGGTCGAAGCCCAGTTCGGACCTTTTCATGGACGAAAATTCCCCTGAAGTCAGCGGACAGAAACTGTCTTGGGCCTGTTTTGCGGGATTGACCAATTTGAGCCCAAATTCTTATTTGGATTAGCTTGAAGACTTGGAGAGCAGCCCAGCATGTTCTTAAGATTTGTTTTAGCCATCTTAAACTCTAAAATCTACCCTAGGTCGTCCCCTATATATACCCTCTTATCCTAGACCCCTAGCTACACCTAGAACAACTTACAACACAACTTTTTCCTCTTCTTATTTTTACTTAGGTTATGCGGTTTGGGAGGAGGCAGCCGCCCCCTCCTTCTTCATCTCCTATTTTGTAAGTTTTCAATCTCTCATGGATTGGAAACTCCAATCCATGAGAGGTTAAACCTTTATACTTCTTTTCCTTAGGTATTTTTGATCAATAAATCTATGGTGAGACTTTTGTTCTTAATAATTTGATTTTTCCGTTTGAATATGTTTCTTATCCCTGTACTTCATCTTATGTGTTCATATTTTGATAGAGTTGGGTGTACAACTTATCTTGATGATTATGAATGCTATTGTTAGATTCAAGTAGCTTGAGTCAAGCTAAAGTTGGTCCAAGTAACAATTGTTAATTCTAGGAGTCCTAGGTTCAATGGGATATCAAAGCTTGTTGAAATCTTTAGGCCGAGATGGAAATTGATGTAGGCAAGTTTGGTATTGATTTATCATGCATGTGGAAAGGTAAATCTTAATGCTTGTCCTATTATTCTTCACAGGGTGATGCTTGATCAGGAACAATAGGGATTAGTTTTAGCTAGTAGCAAGATTAATTCTCTTAGCATGTTGGAGGGTCGAGTATTCCTCTCCTATACCAATTATTCAAATGGAGTTGTTTAAGATGTTAAGAGGATTACTTTGTTCCAATGAAAGTTGATGTCTACGTCTTAAGCTATACACCGATTTGGGATAATTTATGATTCTTAATTGATTACAATTTAAGTCAAATTCATGTTTAGTGTCTATGATCCATGATTCACTTAATCAAAATAGTTGCCTAAAGGAGAAGAAGTATGCTTTTATTCATTGTTTTTCTCAAATTCTTTTCTAGATCTTAAGTTTAGATTTCTTTAAATTTTTTTCTAGTTTTATTTAGCTATTTTGAAAAATCCTTAAAATCCCTTTTTGGTAAGCTTTTCTTTAGTATAATTTGCCTTTGATTTGCTCCTACCTTCTCTGTGGATTCGACCCCTACTTGCCCTAACTAGTAGTTATTGGTTTGTGGGGATTTATTTTCTGGTTTGTTCAACGACCGATCACTAAGTTTCTTTGATTTGAGTCTATTAAGGAATTGTATGCTAGTGATGTTTACTTTGGTGAAATCTTTAAAGCATGTGAAAATTCTTGACTTGGAAAGTACTATAAGCATGATGGATTTTTGTTTATAGAATCTAGATTGTGCGTTCCTTCTTGTTCTTTGCGTCTTGTGCTTGTGAGGGAATCACATGAAGGGGATTTAATGGGTCACTTTGGTGTTGATAGAACATATGATTTATTGCATGAACACTTCTTTGGCCTAAGATGCGACATGATGTAGGAAAGTATGTTTCTAGTTGCATTGTTTGTTTGCAAGCTAAATCTACATCAAAACCTCAAGGATTGTATATTCCTTTCCCTATTCCTCATGAACCATGGACTCACATTAGCAAGGATTTTGTGTTAGGTTTACCTCGTTCTAGGAGAGGTAAAGATTCTGTTTTTGTTGTTGTTGATAGGTTTTCTAAGATGGCACACTTTATTGCATGCACTAAAACGGATGATGCCATTAATGTAGCTAATTTGTTCATTAAGGAGATTGTTAGACTACATGGAATGCCTAGGACAATTGTTAGTAATAGAGGTGCTAAGTTCTTAAGTCACTTTTGGAGAACTTTATGGGCTAAGTTAGGCACTAAGTTGTTATTTTCAACTACTTGTCATCCTCAAACCTATGGCCAAACTGAAGTAGTTAATAGGACTTTGTCTACTTTGCTTAGGGCTTTAATTAAGAAGAACTTAAGAACTTGGGAAAATTGTTTACCTCATGTTGAATTTGCATACAATAGAAGCATACATAGTACTACTGGATATTCACCTTTTGAGATTGTGTATAGCTTTAATCCTTTAACCCCATTGGATTTGTTGAGTTAACCTTTGAGTGTGCAAGTTGACATGGATGGACAAAGGAAGGCCGATTATGTTAGGGATCTTCATGCAAAGGTTAGAGCTCAAATTGAGAAGAAAACAAGACACTACATGAAGAATGCTAACAAGGGGCGCAAAGAGATCATCTTTGAACCTGGTGATTGGGTTTGGTTGCATTTAAGGAATGAGAGGTTCCCTGCAATGAGAAAGTCTAAGCTCTTACCTCGTGGAGATGGTCCATTCCAAGTCTTGGAGAGGATCAACAACAATACCTACAGGCTAGATCTTCCTAGTGAATATGGCAATGTAAAGGCTACTTTTAATGTTTCAGACTTATCCTTGTTTCATAGTGATGCAGATTTGAGGACAAATCCTTTTCAAGGGACAGGAGATGATGCGCCAAGGGCTTTTTATGGACAAGAAGAACACAATGAAAGTCATGGAGAGGATGAACACATGCAGCAAGGAAACAAGGACATGATTCAAGATCAAGGGGTTTGCGCAAGAAATGATTCAAGCTTCATGGAGATGCCAAAGATGCCATTTGATCCATTGAAGATGCCTTTAGGTTCGATGACTAGAGCAAGAGCTAAGAAGTTCAAAGATGCATTAACAAGACTTGTTCGAACTCATCTTGAAGATTTGAAGTTAATTCAAGATCAATTGAAGAGCTTTGATGAAGATAAAGGCAAGAATATTCCCATCGATTCCAAGCTTGTCACCTTACTTGAAATCGATGGATGATTATGTTACATTGTGTAACTCGGCCATGTATGGGCTGTATTCTATCTTAGATTAGTTATTTACTTAGTTTGGACCTTCTTTAGGGTTGGGCCTTGTCTAATTAAGTCCAATCCTTAGCTATTTTCCTATTGGTTGTATTTTTGGATAGTTTCTATATAGTTCCTATGAGTAAACCACCCTTAGCCTTGCATTGAATGCTAGGTCGGTTTAGGAGGGTTCTAAGGGGGGTATTGCGTTATCTTTGTGCCTATATAAGGCCACCAATATCTCTTGTAAACACAAGTTAAGTTTATTAATAAAGTTGAGGTTTATTCACCCAATTGATTATCTTAGCTTCATTGTTCTAGTTTGAGCATACTTAGGGTTCTTCAATCTTGTAGAGTCCTAGCAAAAAATTAGGTTGTTATTACTTGATTGTTTGTGAATCTTGTGATCTTAGGTTGACAATTGCAGGTCTAATTGAAGATCTAAGGCCGACGAAAGAAGAGGATTGTGGAAGATTAAGTCAATTAAGCCCTCAAATTAAAAGATTTATTAATAATTTAGTAATTTATTTTACTAATTATGTGGAAAATCAAAAGGTATGTGATAAAGCATGTGCATCCATATTCGCATTTCTTTAAATGTTGTTAAATGACGTGTTCATTTGAGATAAATAAACCGATTCCGATGATGGAATAACCGGTTGGAATGTAGGCAGTATTTGTCTATTTCAATCCGAATTTCCTAGGCTTTAAACATGTAAATGGGGGTCTTACCAATCAAGTGGAAGGTGCCCAAATAATGTTTCTCGTATAATCACATGGTAAAAACTTCTTAAACAAGAATACATGCATCATATGCATCCATAAATACAGTAGTAAGTTTAATTCAGAGTAATTAAGCTAAGAAGAAAAAGTAACCAGTAATAAGTTTAATTTAGAGTAATTAAGCTAAGAAGAAAAAGTAATTAGTAATTAGTTTAATTTTGAGTAATTAAGCTAGAAAGTAAAGAAAGAGTAAATAGTAGTAATTAGCTTAATTCAGAGTAATTAAGTTAATCAAGAAGTAAAAAGAGTAATCACTAGTAATTAGCTTAATTCAGAGTAATTAAGTTAATCAAGAAGTAAAAGGAGTAAACGTTGTAATTAGCTTAATTAAGAGTAATTAAGTTAATCAAGAAGTAAAAGGAGTAAACAATTGTAATTAGCTTCATTCAGAGTAATTAAGTTAATCAAGAAGTAAAAGGAGTAATCAGTAGTAATTAGCCTAATTTAGAGTAATTAAGTCAATCAAGAAGTAAAAAGAGTAATCGGTAGTAATTAGTTTAATTCAGAGCAATTAAGTTAATCAAGAAGTAAAAAGAGGAGTAATTAGTAAATTGGTTTAATTCAGAGTAATTAAGCTAAAAAGTAAAAGGAGGAGTAATTAGTAAATTGGTTTAATTATGGGTAATTAAGCTAAAAAGTAAAAGGAGGAGTAATCAGTAAATTAGTTTAATTCTGAGTAATTAAACTAAAAAGTAAAAGAAGGAATAATCAGTAAATTGGTTTAATTCAGAGTAATTAAGCTAAAAGGTAAAAGAAGGATTAATTAGTAGATTAGCCAAATTCAGAGTAATTAAGCTAAAAAGTAAAAGAAAGAGTAATGAGTATATTAGTTTAATTCAGAGTAATTAAACTAAAAAGAGTAAAGGAAAGAGTAACTAGTAGATTTGTTTAATTCAGAGTAATTAAACTGAAAAGGAGTAAAAATGGCAATCAATAATTGACTTGATTCAGAGTAATCAAGTTTAAAAAGTAAAAAATAGTAATAAATAAAATTGGCTTAATACGGAATAATTAAGTGAGACAATGTGTTAATATTATTAAAGGTCATTAAAAATCTTTAAATTTAGCATGAATAGACTTAAGTATTAAGGATAATGACGACCAATGATAGAAACCCATAGTTAATTCTAGACTAGTCAGTGTCGTCTTTTGACGTGCGTCGTGGGGGTGCTAATCCTTCCCCACGCGTAACCGACTTCCGAACCATAGAATCTCTGGCTAAGCAGACTTTATTAGGTTTAGTATTACCTTTGCTAAACTTAGATTAATATTAGACTTAATAATTGGATAGGTTGCTAATTACACCTAGGTAAAAAAGATTAGTGGCGACTCCCATAGAATTCAATAGTTTTCCCCAAGTCGTGGGCGGCGGGCCTCCCGGACCCGCACGTTGCGACAGGTAGGTATCCCCATGCACTGTCGCGAGGCTAAATAGTATGGATCTTCTGCTTTTGCCATAGATTTTGCTGCACAATGGAATCTTCATTAAACACCTCTCATGTTGCCGATGGACCAAGTAAATTGAGGTGATATCATGGCAATTTTTGTTTCCCGTCACTGTTGGCAAGCTTGCGAATTTCTTCAAGAATGATTATGTCGCGCGGCAGGAACTATGCTGCGTGTGAGTTTCCAAGTATTGAATTCTCCAAATATAAAGCTCTGAGAATGGGTGTTTGTTACTAAAGAAGAATGAAACTCGTTTAAGAAAGAATACTGCTTGATTTGCATCTTTTCATAATGTAACACTTTGCTTTCTGCCGCGAAGAGATCAGAATTTGTGCTATAGAATGAAGTTGGAAGAATGAAACGTCTTGCAGGGATACCATAAGCCTGGGTTTGAAAGCATATGTGTGTAAATGCTTTAGTTATTGCTTGGGAGCTTGAATAGTGTGGCATGATGCTTTTCCCGCGATAGGATGATGCTTGACTGCTTTTTCTGCAATAGAATGGTACTTGACTTGCAGCAGGATGAGCTAAGAAAATTTTGTTTTCCTTCAAATGTAAAGAGTGTTGGTGCAATTGAAGGCTTCCGTATGTTGCTCAATGATGTGTGAACCATCAATTCAAAGATTGCGATGAGAGCCGCCATATGGCATGTGAGCTTTGATTTTTGAGAGATTGAAATTATCTTTCTCGTTTTGCAGCAGATCTTCTTTCCTGTGGTAGGTGCTTTGTGTTTCAGCAGGACATGCTCTACATCAGATGGAGTTTGATGATAGCTTCCATCATGTGAATCAGCTTCTCAGTTGGGAGATGTGATAGTATTCCTTTATAGCTTTTGAATCTTGGGTTTGATAGATGCCAAGTGAGATTCTCATGTGGCAAGTGTGTCGAAATGGAGTGATCTTCGTTGTTGTTTTGCAGAAGAGTATCCACCATTCTCTTGGGCTGTAGTTGAGTAGAGGCATGATTGAGTGATATTGTTGAGGAAGAGGTTTTTGGTGCCTCTTCTAAGATCTTGGCCCTGCTACGGATCACGACTGCTGCAGCCCCCTGTGCTTGATGGCATGGCAGAGGGCCGTAATGGGTTTGGACTCTTTGTTCACCAAATTCTACCGCAGGATACCATCTGCCAACCATTGGTCTTCAAGAGCATGAACTTCTACCAGAGTAAATGGGACTGTTGGAGCTTCTTTTCTGACATTTTTGCTTTTGGGATTTCCTGCCGTAAACAGGGGTCTGGTGCCCTTACGGCTTCTCGGTTCTGGTGGATCATGAATTTGCTAATTTCACTAACTAGGCTATCCTTATCGCATCAAGGAGTCTTGCGAATTGATTTATGCCCAAGTTCTCCGCGACAACCCAGAATTCTGGCAGCATGTTGTGGATGCATATCTTGACCAACATGGCTTCGGGATTCTCATCATAGCAATCAAAGGAGAGATCTCAGAATCAGTTCACGAGGTCAATGAGACCTCCAAAGGGCCTCTAAGTTGTGTTTTGAAGTTGAAGCAGAGTGACTTTCACCTCACTTTGAAAGCATTTTTGGCAAAACTTTTCTGCCATTTATTCCCATGTGTGGATGAATCCGAGAGACAAAGTGGTGTACCAAGTGTAGGCACGACGAGTGAGAGATTTGGTGGTATGAGGCCTTATTTCTCTATTGGCCTCAAGTAGCTGAAGTTGGCTTTGATAGATTCCTCGTGCCATTTCAACCATAATCTCGGAAGGATTTCACTAGTCCTACTACTGATTGGAGGACTTCTCATATTCCTAACTAGCATAGTTGGATTCTATGACAGGATTGTGACTGTTCTACCGTGTGAGTCGTGGTCTCACCATATTCTTTGATTATCAACCTCTTGCTGGCTCCTCAATGGAGTCACCAGACAATGTAAGAGTTTTTTTGTGGGATTAATAGGCCTGGCCCGGCTCTTTAGTGGATTCAAGCCGTCCCCAACTTTTTCAGAAGAAAAAGTGGGTTTTTGAAAATGGTGGCAAGAAGATTCGAGGAAATCTCGCGGTTATTGGATGAGACTTACAGTAGGGAAAATAACTCTTGTCCACAGTAGAGTCAACAGAAAATGTGGGAGCCTTTTGTGGGATTGATAGGACTGGCTCGACTCAATAGTGGATTCAAGTCGGCTCCAACTTTCTAGAAGAAGAAGCGAGTTTATAAGATGGCTTAGGGATGAAGTGAAGAAATCATGTCGTAAAATGGAGTGAGATTTGTGTCGAGAAAATCCTGCCGTAAAGCAAGTGAGACTTACGGCAGGAAAAGTAACTCTACTCGCCGAGGAACTAAGGAGGATGAAAAGATGGAAAAATAACTCTGTAATGAAATTCACAAAAATCCTGTTGTAGCTGAGTGAGACTTCCTGCGCGGATTGCCCAATAGTGAAATAGATGGGGAAATAACACTTTTCCTACGGTAATTTCTGGGAACATAACTTTATTCTCAATGTCGACGAGAGGAATTGAGAAGGATGAAAAAGATGGAAAAATAGCTTTGTAATTAAAATACTCACTATAAAATGAATCAAAAACTTCTATTGCTTTCTCAAATTTGTGGGTAACAACATGGGAGGTGAGTTGGAAGAAAAGGAGAGGAATCTAGTGTGAGAAAGGTGAAATCAAAATAATATAGAGCTTTTTGAACATGAAAATGGAAAACCCAAAATGGTAGCGATTTGGGAGATCTTGCTTTGGCTTGCTCAGATCTGTTTTGATTTAGCAGAGATCTTGTGCAAGAACTTGTTGTAGAGCTTCTTTCTTTTCTTTTTGTATTGTTGTAAAAAGATGAAGAATGGTTCTTCTCTCTCTTCTGTGTTGTTGGAGAAAGAAAAGTGGAAGAGAAAGTCAAGATTGACTCCACCAAAGAGGGAAGAGTGTGTGTGAGAGGCGAGGGTCTGTCCCCTTTTTTTTGTTCTTCATCAAAACTGGAAACAACATTTTATAGCCATTCTTGTGACTGGTTTTTGTCTCTGTCCGTGGGTCCTTCCGTGATTTCTGTTGCCAGAATCAACCAAGTGGAATCGACATCTTTGATCATGGCAGAGAACATTTTCCCCTTTGAGCATGTGAACAATGGCTTTTTCCAGTCTTTTGAATTTGTCTCTCTTTTAATGATCAAGAGTCGTTTTTTCTTGGCAAGAGATGTTGGGATTCTTTTTCAAAGTCAATTTGTTTTGTTTTTTATTCTCATTTCTGTTGCCCGATTGCCATTTTTGGGTGTTTGGAACAGTTTCCAAGCATGGTTGTTCCTGCCAAAAATGGCATCTAAGCAGATTCCTCTCCCATATGCCGCCAAGCCACGCTTCCAGGTCTTTTCCCGCCGTGGGCTTGGTCCAAGTTTTTGTGTTGTATTCTGTCATAGAGACTTGCTTGTATTGATTATTGTTTCAAGGCAATGGAATAAAGGGAAATGCAACTAAGTAAAATACTTCCCTGGTGACTTCCTCTTGCCGTAATGTGTCATGCTGTGAATAAGTTAAGGTAATGGCAGGGTTCTGTGTCTCAATGCCTTGTTTGTTCTTTGAGCTCCTTGTGTCTTGAGTTGGTGGACAGGAAGGCCTTAGCTGTAGTGCGCATGTCCTTCGGACCCACCTTTTGAGAATAGTGTAGCAGGACGCCGGTGTAATGTGCATCCTGCTGGTTTTCCCTGTCATAGAACAAGGTGACCAATATGTTGTATGTGTTTTGGGTTTTATCACCTTAAAAAAAGTGGCAAATGTGTTACATGTGCTTTGGGCTTTTGGTTATTGGGCAAGAGAAATGGGCCTTTTATATTTGGGTGAGAAGTAGCGCATGTGTTTAATGTATTTTTGGCTAGTAAGAGAGTTAATTGATCGTAATTTTATGAGTGTTTATGAGGAGATTTGTGGGTGTTTTTTGGGCTTGGATCTATCTCAATTTTGGCCCCTAACACCCATTGAAACCCGGATTGACCCAGTAACTCGTCCGGATTTTAATGACCCAGGTGGATTGATGCTTTGTATTAAAATTTGAATTTGAACCTTTTTTATTCAATTTCTTAATAGATATATACAAGGGTAATACTAAAATGGTATAATAATAAACATTAATCGTAAAGAGAAATAAATGTTGATATTTAATATATTAATTTAATTACATTGAATTTGAAGTTGATAATTATTTAATATTTTCTTATATGAAAATATATTTATTAATTCTTATATGTATTATTTCATATTAAATTTAAAAAGTTATATATAAATACGAAATATAAAATTAATAAAAATATTTTCAAAATATTTATTTATTAATCCGCATTTACACGATCAACCTGGCAGTTGAACCAATTAACCCGTGACCCAAGACCTTTAACGAGTCAGTGTCCGAGCCAGATTTAATAACTATGCATGTGTCATTTTAGAGAATAGATTTAAATATTAAATAATTAATTATTTAAGAAATAGGTACGTACCAACATTTTAACCTGCTTGTGGAGTCCAAAAACTCCACCAACGCGCGACGGTGTATCAAATGGTAACTTAGATTTTATAAATACATTAAGAAAAATGTTGCAATTAAACTAGCCTAAAACAATAAATAAGAACAAGAAGATTTTACGTGATTCAATCAATTTGATCTACGTCCACGTGCAGAGAGAAATTCTTATTAATTTGGGAGAAAACAATACATCAAGAATACAAGATATAGACTCTTTATATAAACATAGGGTATTTAGTCCCTATTCAGACTAAATTTGATCTACGTCCACAGTCTGTACTGGACTGCGGCGGTCTCGGGCCATCGGCCCGATCCCTCCGCTTCCAGCACAGACCTCTAGGAAAAATCCACAAAATTCGTAGCTCCACAAATATCGGGTCGGGTCACAATTCAGACCGAATTAACAAGAATTCCAGACACAAATAACAAATAAAGTAATAAATTAACGATGAAAAATTATTCAATAAATTACTAACGGTTGAATTTAACAAATTAGATTACGTATGTGGGATTAAAGATCCATGTGTTGATTCAAGGAAAAGTTTTGAATTTTAAACGGTTGTCACCTAGGTGGACCCAGCTACCTTCGTTAAGAAAGGGATAAACCATGTCTTTAGAGGTGTCAAACAGGCGGGTTGGGCGGGTTTCGTGTTCGGGTCATTTGGGTTCGGATCATCTGGGTTCGGGACAAATGGGTCATGCAGTTTTTTTGGGTCATTCGGGTTACGAGTCATCTGGGTTCGGGTTATTCGGGTCTCGGGTCATACGGGTCTCGGGTCATTCGAGTTTCAGGTCATTCGGGTCTCGGGTCATTCGGGTTTCGGGTCTCGGGTCTACCGGGTCTCGGGTTGGGCGGGTTCGGGTTTTGACTTCGGGTCACTTGAGTTTCGGGTCAATTGGGTCAGTATTGAATTTTAAATTGTGCCACTTTGCCCCCTGAATTTGTAAAATCAAGCCAATTTACCTCTGATTTGATAGTTGACTAACATATTCCATTTAGTATCATAAAATTCGTTGATGTGGCATTTCCACATCAGCTCTCATGCGTGTCCCACCCTAGCATTTAGGGTCATGTGTGGCCCACATGAGTGATGACGTGGAAGTGCCACATCAGCATAAGTTTGCCATATCAGCAAATTTTATGGGATTTAACGGAATCCGTGAAGTGAAGTGAGAATTGACCTGATTTTACAAATTCAGGGGACAAAATGGCACAATTTAAAGTTCAAGTGACATTCTGACTTAAATTTGCAAGGTTCAGGGACAGGGGGCAAAGGTACTATTTTGCCAATTTATAATAGGTAAAATCATAACAATAATTGGTAAAATTATAACAATAATATAAATTGTATTGAATAAAAGATGATTTAGAATAAGTAAAATGGCATAAATGCCACTTTGAACCCTTAAGTTTGTACGGACTGCCATTTTGCCCCCAACTTTTTTATTTTGACCAAAACGCACCCTAAAGTTTTATTTTTGTGCCACTTTGCACCCTCCGTCATGGTAGGACAAACGATTCTATCACGGTGTCTGACGTGGCACGCCACGTGTACCAAAAAGTGACATGTAGCACGCCACATGTACTAAAAAGTCGTGCCACATGTACCAAAAAGTGACACATGTCACGCCACATGTACCAAAAAATGACACGCGGCATGCCACATGTTTCAAAAAATGGCACGTGACATGCCACGTGCACAAAAGGATACCACGTGTCATTTTTTGTCCACGTGGCATGCCACGTCGGACGCCGCGATCGATTTGTTTTGTCGTACCGGACAGAGGGTGCAAAGTGGCACAAAAATAAAATTTTAGGGTGCGTTTTGGTCAAAATAAAAAAGTTGGGGGCAAAGTGGCAGTGTGTACAAACTTAAGGATGCAAAGTGGTATTTATGCCTAAGTAAAATTATAAATTTTATTGAATAAAAGATAATTTTAATTTATAATATTCTCGGGTCATTCCAGTTAATGTCTCGGGTTATTCGGGTTTCGGGTCATACGGATCTCGGGTCATTCGGGTTTCGGGTCATCTGGATTACGGGTCATTCGGGTCTCGGGTCAGCTGGATTATGGATTAAGGGTTCAGACAAGTTGGACGGGTTATGGGGTTCGGGTCAGATTTTGACAGCTCTACATCCCTCTAGAGAGAGGCAAAGGAAAGTATCATTAATGTTATGGCGGAGAGCATTGCAGGAAGACACACCAGAAACAGGTACCGTAGCGAGAACGATATAAATATTTTTCAATGGCAACTCCAGTTAAAGTGTACGGTCCACCATTGTCTACTGCAGTATCAAGAGTCCTCGCCTGTGTTCTCGAGAAGGATGTTCAATTTCAGCTTATTCCCGTTAACATGTCCAAGGGGGAGCACAAGAGTCCCGATTTCCTCAAAATCCAGGTTCCATACATACAATTGATTTTTCTGCTTTTATGGTTTAATTTTAGCCAACCCATTTGAATTTCCTCAATTCTTGACTTTTGAACAGCCCTTTGGTCAAGTCCCGGCATTTCAAGATGAGGATTTGTCCCTCTTTGGTAATTTCTCTCATCCTTTTTTTCTTATTCTTCTTTTCTCTCCCAATGACTGAGTCTTGATTCTGGAAAATATACAAATCTTGATGTTGGGTTTTCTCTGTTTCTGCCATTTTGGGATTAATTGCAGAGTCTAGAGCAATATGCAGGTACCTATGTGAAAAGCATCCTGGAAAGGGAAACACAAAATTGTATGGGACAAACCCATTGGTGAAAGCTTCCATTGATCAATGGTTAGAGGCGGAAGGGCAGACATTTAACCCTCCAAGCTCAATTCTTATGTTACAGCTCGTATTTGCGCCGCGAATGAAGATTAAGCAAGACCAGACCCTAATCAACCAGAATGAAGAGAAGCTGGCAAAAGTGCTCGAGGTGTATGAGAAAAGGCTTGGAGAAAGCCGGTTCTTGGCGGGCGATGAGTTCTCTTTGGCTGACCTTTCTCACTTGCCAAACGCACATTACTTGGTCAATGCTACTGATAAAGGAGAGCTCTTCACTTCCAAGAAGAATGTGGGCAGATGGTGGGGTGAAATTTCTAGCCGTGATTCATGGAAGAAGGTGGTTGAGATGCAGAAGCAGAAGAATTAGAATGTTGAAGATCACCCATATGCATGGTTAATTCGGTCTTGTTTCACTTTTTGCTTTTAATCTTAACGTTAATGATAGTTGTTTACCTTTGTTCTTGCTTTGTTTTCCATTTTATCTTAATTTCTTTCATGTATGATTTCAACTCAGTAATAATAAATTCTGTTACCAAGTCGAATGTCTGCAATTCAAAGAATGAAACTTGAAAACTGCAAAAATACTTCTTGAATGTGGAAATCAAAGATGGTATGTAGCAGTGGCAGATATATTAGCTGCAATTAATTACATTAGAATTTGTTTGAAAGAGATTTCATCTTATAAATTTTTTGTTTTTTGTTTTTTTTTCTTGAATAATGGTAAGATTATATAAATAGAAAGTCATCCTTAAATGCCAGCAGCGTAAGAACTTGGGCACCAAGGATTGTCTTAGCTCTTTATCGGCTCATCTCCTAATTCCCATTACTTCAATTTCAGCCGATTTCGAGGCCCAAGAAATTAAGGTTGTTAGTTTCCTTTAAAAAAAAAGCCCAAGCATTTAAAAATAAATCAAGCCCAAGCCATCAAACTTTTGATAATTGGATCGGTAGGTAAGGAAGGTTGTTTTAAATTTTTTGGTTTAATGCACAAAACTAATTGTTGACACTCGATTTTGGCTTTTTTCCAAATTAATTTAAGCTTCATGTAATTTTGGTTTGCCTGGTTTTGAAAAGTTTCATATTTAATGATCTTGTTTTCCCACTTTCCATTTACATTTACTCCATTTCATTTTTCATTAATTACGTCTAAATTTTTTTTTGGCACCAATAATTACGTCTAAATTTATTTCCTTTTCTTTGCAAGGCATAAATAGGTATAAATAGGTATTTCATCTTAGCATGTTATTTCATTTTCTTTCAATAATGAAAAACAAAGAAAAAAGAAAAAGAATAAAGGGACAAACAATTTATATTTCATTTTATTCATCCCTTACAAAATCCAGAGTCCATAAGGTTCAGAAAACAAGTCAAAAGGTCTCCTTTACATCTTTCCTTCCAAATTTACAAGAGCGTGAAGATAAATTCCTTTGTTTCTAAATGCTCTCCGCTTCAATCAATTTGCCCTGTAATGAAAAAACGAACCAAAAGATTAGCCCAAAATGCCAATAGGAGTTTTGAGTGTTTAATTTATTATATTTCTATCTATGTTGTATTCACCTTGTGTATATATGAGAAAGTCAAGCACATGATATGTGTACAATAATCTGATTCCGTTAACCTCTATCTCTATATTTAAATTATTTTATTTACTAACATCTAAAATTCTTAATCTTTACAGTGCAAACAAGATTGACTAAAGATTTCTTCAAGAAAAAAAAAGATTGACTAAAGATAGTCAGGGAATACAATCGGCAGGCCTTCAAGAAATCTATTTCTTACTATGGCCACCTACAGCGGAATTACTTGCTAAGTTCATACTCTGATCTTTTTGTAAAGTCAATGAATCAAGATAAAGTTGGATTAGCATTTTGTTTTTAATACAAGTTAAGACAACGAGGCATGTTAGTTTAAAACGTTTTTTTTTTTTTTTTTTTTTTTTTTTTTTATGAATTCTATCATGCATCACTACGTAGTAGAAAACGCTAATATAGTGTTGTTTATTTATTTATGAGTTTCTTTTTAAGGGAAAATTTCAGAAAATGACAGTCTATAAATATTTACCTCTTGTTACCATAAATAACAATAATTACTATAGAGGAAATAGTTATTTCAAAAATTAATGTAAAGGAGATTGTTTTTACTATAGTATCCTTAACCGTATTTACTCTTTTCGCCGCATTTACAATGTATGTTATGTTTCTCTTTTATTCCCAAAGACGATGAACGTAAAGCCACAATTGTTTCTCTATTTTTTTTATTTCAAAGAAAAGATCAAAGTAGCTTCATAAGGTAAGCCCCAAAACTAGTTGCCATGTTTCTAAACTTTCAAGTTCCAACAGCCTTACTCCATTACTTGACAATTCTAACCAGTCCAGTACTATATTTGTTGCGCTAAAAATTTCTTGATAGAGTTTCTGCGAAAACTACTTAATGACATCATGAGGGCGTGCCAGTCAATTTGCTGAAATTGACAAAGAAACTAGGTTGAAAAAAGTAAAAGAGATCAGAGCGATTTGTGGGGACTGGATCAAAGTCACACCGAAGCATTTAAATCATCGATCCACTAGATTGACTTCCAAAAGTGATAAACAGGGGGGAGAGGGACAATTCAATTGCCGTCTTCTCTAAAATAAACAAGAGATTTTTTGTTTAACGTCCTTGGACGAGATTGAACAAGAAAAAAGTAAAGAACGAGTAAGAACTCGTGATGAACATGAATAAAAGGCGCTGGGACAGAGAGAAAATAAGTCGGAGCTTGAAGTTTATTCCCGGAGGAAGTGTGAAGTGCAGGACTTGATTTCTGAAGCTTGGAATGATTCCTTTATATAGGGGGCGGCCTGGGCCTTGAAACTGACGGGCTTCTACTTGCTGAGGAAGTAATTTACTTGCTGAGGAAGGCGAATTCTTCTGATTGCTCGGAGGAAACTTCAAGGAAGTTGCAGTGGAGCTTCCTTCTCCTTCTATATGCTGCAGCAGGTGATAGGAAGGTGAGGAGAAGGGTGTGAGGCGTCCCTCATAGCTGTAGTCGACTCCCTCCCCATACTACCTAGGTAGTATGAGGTACCAGGTAGTATGAGGTGATAGGTTGCATCTGCTGTATCAGTTATAGTCCCTGTTGCCTCCATTGAGCTGAAACTACTAAATCGGCTAAGAGGTGACCATGGGGTATGAGAGATATCACCTAGGCCACGAAATCCTCTATACTTAGCCATATTTATGCCTTCCAAGGACGAAAATACCCTTTTACTGAGAGCTATGGCCATACCAGGGTGATAAAGCCACTTTGTCCTTTACTGAAGAAGGTGTAAAAGTCTCAAACGACCTTAGATCAAGCTCAAACTTCACCAGTAGGTTTCGTATATCAGCCATAGATTATGGTTAAAATTTTGGCTTACTCTGAGCTTTCCTTCATAGTGAACCGAGCTTCTCACCTCAAATTGTCCTTAAATGAAAAACTAGCATAAGTTTTTCATTCTAAGTCTGAATGAGCTAAAATTTTGCCAAGGGTCTTAGAATACCCACATAAGACTATGGAAAAAATTCTAAGTAGAACCGATCTCCCCTTGATGGTGAACTAGGTTTCCACCCCTGAGTTGTCCTTAAATGAAAAACTAGCATAAGTTTTTCATACTAAGTCCAACGAAGCTGATTTTCCACCAGTATACTTAGATTTCACCATAAGGCTATGGGAAAAAATCCAAGTGAAACCGAACTCTCTAACATAGAGAAGTTGGTTTGTCTCTTCAAACTGTCCTTAACTGAAAAACTAGCATAAGTTTTTCATGCTAAGTGTGTTTGAGATGAAATTTCACCTAGATGACCTATGTGTATCAAGGAACATCATGGTAAAACCCCTTCATGGAGCCGCATCCCCTAGGTAGTACTTCTCCTTTGATCCTGCCCTTTTGTCCTAAAATGAACAAAATGCAAGTTTGTCTCTCCGGGGAGTACTGCTAGTAGGGACGGCTTGACCACTGTACTAGGGTGGTCATGTATAAGGGTGGTGAGTAGTAATATCTCACACCTCCCTTAGTTCAGTAAGTGCTTCTCCTGCTATTACTCTCTTACTCTCTGCCTCCTCAGTGCAAGGGGTGAGGAGACTGCATCCTATGACTGTGATAAGCATAGGGTGGCCTTCTCTGGGTATGGGAAAGACTTAGATTATTTTATCCCATGATAAATCTCCCACCTGCATGGTCAGGTAGTATACAACTCCCTTCCTTATTCTCTACCTGAGGTATCAGGTTGTTGTATCTAAGGAAGCTGCACCCTTGAGACTTGCTGTACCACATCCCTATAGGTGGGGGCGGCACATAGGGAGTAATTAATGATAATTATCCTAAAATAATTATTCTTAATTAATTTAATTATTAATTTTGGCCTTTTTTCATTAATTGCAAGATTTTTCCTTAATCAGGGTGGTATGGATACCAAGTCCTATCAGGATTTTTGATCAAATCCTGACCACTCATCTTGATCTAATACATGCAAAGACCAATTTACCCTCAATTGTAAATTGAGATATAAACAATATTCAACATGAACTTTACACTCCTTTATGTATTTATATTTTTTAGAAGAGAACTTTACACTCCTTTAATCTGTGTAAACTCTAAATATTTGTTAAATAAGTGAGTGATTATGGGTATCATTGACGAAATTTTCTTTTTCCCCCTTTCTTTTTCATCATGAAATAGTTAAAATTCAAGAACATGAGATTATGATTAGGGTTTTAATTTGGGGAATTAAATACAGTATAAAAAGTGAAGGGATTATTATTATTATTGGGATTTTACTCTTTGTTTTTTTTTTTGCCGGATTTTACTCTTTGCTTTTAATAAGGTCAAATAAGTGTCATTTCCTTTTTTTTTTTTAATTTCATAAGATTGTATTTCCTTACAAGTAATTATTTATTTACATGGTAGCAAGTAGTAAATATTTCTAGTAGAGGTGGCAAACGGACGTGTTAGGTTGGGTTCGGGCTCGGGTCATCAGGTTCGGGTTTAAGTCAGGTCGGATTGAATTTGGATCAGGTTAATTAAGGTTCGGGTTGAATTTGGGTCAGATTAATTCGGGTTTGGGTTCGGTTTGGGTTTTGGCCAGATCATTTACCCTTTTTTCCGGATGAATAATATCATTACCTTTTTCAAATTTTATGTGTAATTTATTAATTTACCTTTTAAA
Source organism: Corchorus capsularis (assembly GCA_001974805.1). NCBI lineage: Eukaryota > Viridiplantae > Streptophyta > Magnoliopsida > Malvales > Malvaceae > Corchorus > Corchorus capsularis. The sequence goes on from AWWV01016240.1 coordinate 20,487, forward strand.
CATATTCATATGAAAAACTATACGGCATAAATGAAAATTTCATAACTTTTTGGATTCAGGTTCGGGTTTTTTCGGGTTTGAGCTTTTTCAGATTCGGGTTTTTTCGGGTTCAGGTTCAGGCGGGTTCGGGTATTTGACCTTCTCTAGTAAATCGAGTTCAAGTTCGGGTTTTCAGGCCGGTTTTTTTCAGGTTGGGTTCATTTTGCCACCTCTAATTCCTAGTAGACCGTCCTTTTTTGAAAATTTCCCTTTTTTAAAATTAAAATAGCTTGCATTTCAAAATTCCCTGCCAGAAGCGACGATATAACAACCGTCGGGAATTTTGGCGACATTTTAAAAAGCAAATGTTGCAAAATTAATTTTTCTCTTTTTATTGAAATTATGTTCTTTAATTTAAACTTTTTTTTGGCGACATGTTTTAACGCCACTATTTTTTTTTGCTACATTTTAACGCCACTATTTAGCGTTTTAAATGGTTGTTTTTATATTTACCAAATTTGAATTTCAAGGAAAAAGTTATATATGGTAGCATTTTTATAATATGAAACGCCACTAATTGTTTTGAGAAGTTATATATTTGCGGCGTTTTCCCCAATGAAACGCCACTAATTCCTTCAATTTTACGAAACTGAATTGCTAAATACCGTCCCCTTTTTGCTATTTACCGCCCCACTTTTTACACTTTTTCCCTTTGCTTCATTTTCTAAGATTTAAAATCCTCTGAAATCTTGAAACTATCACGAACGTAGAATGAAGCCATCCACCCCAAGGCCTCGAACGGACATCGATTCATACTGGTTGCAATCGATTATTTCACCAAATGGGTTGAAGCAGTTTTCTTATGCAAGTATCACCCAGTCAGTGGTCACCCGATTCATCAAGAAAGAGATCATTTGTCGATACGGGTTGCCAGAGAGGATTATCACACATAACGCAACTAATCTGAACAAAGGCATGATTGAAGTTACTTGTAAGCAGTTTAAGATAATTCACAGTAACTCAGCACCTTACCGGCCGAAGATGAACGGAGCAGTTGAGGCGGCCAATAAGAACATCAAGAAAATCATTGGGGAGATGACTGAAACATACAGGGATTGGCATGAAAAGCTCCCATTTGCCCTCCATGCTTATCGAACATGTGCCAGAACTTCAACTAGGGCAACCCCCTACTCCTTGGTGTACGGAATGGAGGCAGTGGTACCAGTCGAGGTGGAGATTCCTTCCCTGAGGGTCTATAGGGAAATCAACTTAGAAGAAGCCGAGTGGGAACGAGAAAGATACTATCAGTTGAATCTGATCGACGAAAAGAGGTTGACAGCTCTTTGCCATGGTCAGCTGTATCAAAAAAGAATGGAACGAGCATTTAACAAGAAAGTGCGCCCAAGGGTGTTTAGAGAAGGTGATTTGGTGCTTAAGAGGATCTTACTGGAACATCGTGATCCGAGGGGAAAATGGACACCAAATTGGGAGGGGCCGTATGTAGTAAAGAAAGCTTTCTCTGGTGGGGCACTGGTCCTGCAAGAAATGGACGGAGATGTACTTCCGAAGCCAATCAATGCAGATGCGGTGAAGAAATATTATGCTTGAAGGAGAGGTTCAGGTTGAAAACCCGCTAAGGGCGGCCTGAGTCTAAAATGGCACTTAAGTTGAAAACCCAAAAAGGGCAACTCTAAAAAGAAAAAAAAAAAGGGAGGGGTTCAAGTTGAAAACCCGTAAAGGGCGACCTGAGCCTAATGGGGGTACTTGAGTTGAAAACCCGAAAAGGGCGGCTCAAGTGGAGGATGGATATGCTTTATTAGGAGAAAATGTGCTTCAAGAAAATCTCATAAGTTCAAAAGGGGAGTCCAATCCAGACTGAGTTGGGGACAGCATTATCAAGGCCTAATCTAGAACCTGTTGGCAACGTCTCCAATTAGTCGTCGGAGTATTCATTGTCATGATGTTCTAACTTTCTTTGTGGTGAATCTTTTGTCATGAATATACTTTCTAAATGTATATATTTCCTTATTAATGAAGTATCGTTGCTTCTCAAAGTAATTGCTTCTTAAATGCTACATCTCATTTCATCATTGATTATAAAGGCAAACATTTATTCTTCCCAAAGTTAACATGGGATTGTTCACTTTAATCACTCAAACTGGTTTAGAAGAGGGTTAGATGATTGCTCGGGGCAGGAGAGGAAACAGTCTCATCAAGATGTGGGGCATCGACGGAATAAGGGGTAAAATGTGGCAAACAGTTGAGAGGGAAGAATAATAAATAGGTGATTCAACAGTAATGATCTTAATGAATGGAAAAGGCAAGTTCGAGACAGAGCAGAACATGTTGAACCAAAAAAAAAAAGAACCTCAATGGAAGAAAGGACATGACATGCATATCATTCAACATTCTAACATGCATTGACATTGCATCAATCATTTTGCATTTAAATTTCTTAGAGTAGGTCACTCAACAGGTTTCAATCTCTCAAGGATGGATCTTCTAAGTATCTTTCAAGCGTTGGCATCCGTTGGCCTTCTTGAAGAAAAAGTATCCAAATGTTGGCATCGGTTGGCCTTCTAAAAATATTTTCAGAGTCGGTATCTGTTGGCCTTCTCTAAAAATCAAGTTTTATAAAAGTCGGCATCAGTTGGCCTTCTTTAAAATTGAATTTTCAAAAGTTGGCATCGGTTGGCCTTCTTGAAGAAAAAGTATCCAAATGTTGGCATCGGTTGGCCTTCTAAAAATGTTTTCAGAGTCGGTATCTGTTGGCCTTCTCTAAAAATCAAGTTTTATAATAGTCGGCATCAGTTGGCCTTCTTTAAAATCGAATTTCCAAAGTTGGTATCGGTTGGCCTTGTAACGAGTTTCCAAAGTTGGCATCGGTTGGCCTTCTTCTTTTTTAAAAAAAAATAATAATAATAAAAAAATAATAAAATATGGGT